>LUCH01003283.1:13616-66262 GCA_013368495.1 Paragonimus heterotremus | reverse complement strand
TCAGGCCTTCATCAAGTCCTGGATTTGAAATTGAAATTGAAATTGAAATTTGCAACTGATATATGTATATAATATTTACACGTACATATATATTTTATATATGTATACGAAATGAAATCCTATACGGGAAATCACACTACTACGTGTATCACTTGTGTACCTATCCGTTCTTTCTAATTCGGAATCTTTATGTACATCCATATGTACACCAACGTGTATTTCTCCACCTCGATCCAGGAGTGCAAATTGCCCAATGAGAAAGTTGCGTTTCAAGGTCAATCTGTGTATTATTGAGCTTTGCAAATTTAGATTTTCGCCGGTGCGATATGGAATGAGCGTATCCCCAAAATTATGGCAGTGTCCGCTAATCTGGGGCACCTTTGACGACAGAAAAGTATCTGGTTGATGCTTGAAGGTCGCGTATATAACGAGATTATGCTTCTTTATGGAAGCGAAACCTGGCCGCTCAGACTGGAAGACGTGAACCTTCATCAGGTATTTGACCAGCGATATCTACGTCCGATCGCTAGTATCGAGTGGCACCAGCGAGTAAGCAACGAGAAGGTTGTCAGGCAGGTACTTGATAGTGATTGTCGAAAAAGCTTTTTTGTTCATTGATTGTTACATCTGCACGGACGTATGTAGTGGATCTAAACGCTGTATACAATTCAGGTGCGAATACAAAATCAAAAAGTGATAAAAAATGAAAGTAACTGACTAACAGTAGTTCGCGAAGATGCGTCGTTTAGAGTTCCACCACACGGAATGAAGTATCCAAATGATGCAATCTGTCGTATGGTTCCCGAGTAACTTTAGAAGTCAACGGAGATAAATCCGATGACAGATAACTAAGGAAATTTGCCGCAATAGCCGGTTGATTCCGCTAGCTTCTAACTCCCCAAAATTTGTTTACTAGGGATGGTGAACGCAGAGAGAACGCAAGGCTTGCTACCCGAGAAGTGAGATTTTATATTTCTTGATTATTGATTAATTCGATTAGCTTGGTTTAAACGTGGGCTGTGCATGTGCATTTGAGGAAAGTTGAAAGCATGAATAACAATGAGAATTAGGGAATAGAAAATACTGTACAAGACGCTACATGTATATGGTTAAACCATGTATTAAGGACTCCAGCTAATCGTCTGTGACACCGATCACTACTTGCTCAAGCTGCAACCGACTTATTTAAGGTGTGGTATTCGCCCATCTAGGACACCTCTGGGGCTTTAGGTTCGTGCATATAAGGCGACTATATTACTTCACGGCAGCAAAACATGGACGCTTAAGGTAGGATACGTGAACCCTCTTCCGGTATTTGGCTACCGATGTCTGCGTTCGATCGCTTGCATTGATTGACATCAACTAGAATGCCCAGTGGTGTTGATGTTGATTGGCCAAGTGGTCTGTGGGGCAATGAAAGCTCTAAGGAGGTTGTCTTGTTGTTGACGTCTTAAATTCAGTAATGGCTTGATTACTTGTTTACAAGGTGTAGGCTTCTTAATGCTGTATGTTCGAATATAAACGTAGGTATTTTTAGCGGTCAAGTCTCTTCCCCTCCCCGCCTTTTTTATTCTATCTTCCTGTATAGGTTTTGCTTTTTTCTTCATAGTTGTCGGGTAGTTAATCATCAGTGAGAACCGCTGATGTATTGCTGTGTATGATAACGGTGATGGACCGTGGTGGCTGTCCCGACTGTTCGGATCAGCGTCATTTGAACTTCTGACTGTGCATGGTTTTGCTAGTTGTTTCAACTAACTGTGAAAGATAAGATCAAAAGGAACAAATAGTGACCACTGCGTCCATGCGGTGGCTTGATGACCCTGTTGTCTATAAGTTGGTTCTCATTAGTTTCAGGCAACTGCTAAGATTAGACTGGTACGACAAATGTTCTGCCGGAACTTATGAACCCGATGTTTATCGGTGTCGATAAATTGTCTTGGTCAACTCGTGATGATTCTGTAGTAAATAACATTAAGCAAATTCAGTCTTTAATAGGAATAAACGTACATTCACGGAAGAACTAGTTGTATGGATGCAGGTTTGTCATTGACTGTGACCCACTGCTGTCTCGGATATCGTTTCTAACCATCAAGTGGAGTGGTCACCAGGACCCCATCCAGGCAGACAACACTTTCCCACTTTACTCAGTGTGATAGTCAAGATGTTCATATTTCGTGACAGCGCTGTTGCCTGATCATCCTGCGATTTTACCCAACCTCTGGTGGTCTCAGTGTGCAATGGTCGGTGGGGTAAACTGTCGGTTGGCATGCGAAGTGAGTGACCCAACCATCGCAAGTCGTGCAACGTGATTTGTTGACCAGTTGATCGCACATCCCGGGCGTTTCGAACTATGGACCGACCAGTGGTTGTATTGCTCACGCAGTCGTTCTACTTGACGTTAGCTAATTGACACAGACAACCCCTCAGCCCCTTCCCCTCTGGAGATAGACGATTAAGTTGAGCATTAAATCGCTGGTTAATATGTTGATAATAATGTTAAGTCTGTTCCAGAATACCTTAGAGGGTATCTTAGAACGCATGTCTGGTGGCATCCAAACAGCTATACGTTGGAGCATGCGCCGATATAATCAATATACAGCGCTTTCCTGATTTGTGTTGACGGACTTTGACTGATGTATTGAGTTTGACAGCGCATAAGCAACTGATCACTGGGATACGATCGAGCAAACACTGTTCTTTTCTGGAAGGCAGTGCGATTCCCACTCCAGCTTGTTCATGAGATTCAGCCTCGGCATCAGAGACCCTGAAAGAGGAGCGCTTAGGTCGATGGTTATCTGGAGGTGAGCTCAAATGAATAACGTTGCCAGAAGCGTGGATTCGCCTCTCCAACACAGTACACATCAAGGTCCAGATTTGAGAGTGTACCTCTTAAGGCAGCATGCTGGCTAACTCGTTGGAAAGTGCAGACATTGAAGGCGCTAGTGTTAAGTAGTGCCTAGTCTAACAGGGACGCAAACGCTGCACCCACCAGTATGAACCTGCATCTAGT
The DNA here is from genome assembly GCA_013368495.1 of Paragonimus heterotremus. Classification (NCBI taxonomy): domain Eukaryota; kingdom Metazoa; phylum Platyhelminthes; class Trematoda; order Plagiorchiida; family Troglotrematidae; genus Paragonimus; species Paragonimus heterotremus. The sequence continues at coordinate 63,252 of LUCH01003283.1, read as the reverse complement.
CCAGGTCTGCATCCGTCAGACAACCTTCAATGATATTGGACGTGCAATGCATAATTGTGATACTGCCCCGTGCATTGTTGATGCTCGCTCAGTTGTCAAACGCTGGGTCTGTATGCGATCACTGGACTTTCTTGACGCTCGCCCGAATATCCCGTTCAGTAGCAAAGATAACTCGGCTCGCATGGACCTCCGGAAGCAATTGTGAGAAGATCAAGAGGTCTTATGGATAGGACGCGCCATCGAAGTGAAATAAGCTGTGCTGCCGGGAGCTCTCGGAAGCTTTTCCGCCTCATTCGAACAGCAAGTAGCAGGAGGCTGGGTGTGTTGTCGAGGTTATCTGCTAGCCCAATGTTGAGCCTATTCATTACATGCAGCGACGCGTAGAATGTTGTGTCCAGCAACAGGTCAATTGGCCACTCGCGCCATTGACTTCGTCTTCGGAATTTACTTGCGCTCTTTGGTATGTTGTCGTTTCTCCGCTCTCGGAAACAGATGACTCACTTGAGACCAAGTTACTGAAACGTTACAGCTCGCTGGGCCGAGACAAACTCCTTCCTGCATTTTTTGTGGATGTAGGTCCAGCCTTAGTTAAAATGCTAAGTGTCCTGCTCCACAAACTTGATCATTGAAGTTGTCTCAAGTTACCAGGGTTTAGATAACAGCGTCCCCATTTTCAAAAAGGACTGATGCACATCGTATGGAAATCACAAAGGAATTAGCCAGATTCCTGTTGCGTCAAGGTTACTCTCAGCCATCATACTTCGTAGATCAGGCGAAACTAGCGAAGGGCATATTTGGGAGGAGCAAGGTAGGTTTCGCCCTGGCCATGGCTGCACTGACCACATCTTCGCACTCCTCCAAGTGCTTGAACTCCGCCACTCATATAAAAGGCCAATAGTTGTTGTTTTGGACACCAGAGGAGTCTTTAATCCGGTTGACAAAGCCGCACTCTGGGATTGTCTATCGAGGAAGAGTGTGCCTGAGAAGTATGACTATCCTAAAAGTAATTCACTGTCAAAACTCGGGCAAGATTGAGACTTACGGTAGCGTATCACTGACCTTTAGCATCTGAAGTAAAGTGCAACAAGGTTGTCCATCCTCCTCTTTCCTATTCAACCTTGCAATAGACGAGACCCTAGAGTGTGTCCTGACAGACTGCGAATGTGACGGTGTGGAATTGTTCCCAGTCACTCGACTACGAGACATAAAGTATACAAACGACGTCACCCTAATATGTGAGGGCTCACAGGAAGCTCAGAACAACTCAGACAGATTAAAGGCTTCAGTTCATCATTTCGGTATGGCCTTTGCACCTAATAGTTGCAAGGTACTGTTAAAAGACAATAGGGATCTGCGCCTGCCCTCAACCTTGGTGGTGAACAGTTGTAAGTCTGCGAGAAGTTTATGTAACTTAGAAAGTGTATCAGCACTGGTTAATTGTCTGATGAAATCACAAATCGCATAACAAAGGTTCGGATGGCGCCATCTGTGGCGTTGACATGATTCTAATCTTTCCGCGGAACACCGAGTACATAATGCCACTGTAGGGACAGTGCTATTACATGGCCCCGGAAACCTGGTCCATTTGTTTTCGATCATCGTTGTTTCCGAAGCATTAGCGGCGTGTGCTCGGAACGCGGCCTCGGTAACAATGAAGTTCGCCGACGTGTCTTCGGAACGGATAGACTCTACTGATCCCCGAGCATATTCATCTCGCCTTCAAGCTTGGCTAGTTTGGTCAGATTTTACGAATGTCAACCCACTGCCTTTTACACCGTGCCTTATTTGCGAGTGATGGGTTAAGCTGGAGGCAGCAGCCTGGTGCTCGACGTGTGACTTGGTTCCGGCGTATGAATACGCTCGCTCTGAAATTCGCTTTAGTAACGCGCTCCGGGCTTCCTGGGTGGAGTCTGAAAGACAATGAACACCTCTGACTAAGGATGCTATCCGATTTGGCGAAGGATAGAAGCCAGTCATGCTCGTATTGCGAGTCTGTCTGCATCGTTGTAATTCTTTCTTTGTACCTGTATATTCCCCTCTTTACTCTACACCTCACTTTCTGTTTTCATGTTGTGACACGTTGTTTGTTTGAATATAGACGTAGCTATTTTTAGTAGTCAAGTCCATTCCCCTCCCCTTCTTTTTTACTCTCTTATATAGGTTTTTCTTTCTTTTTTTTCCTTCCTGGTTGTGTGGCAGTTAATCGTCAGTGTGAACCATTGATGTATTGCTGTCTATGATGATGATGATGTCACTTCTTGTGGTCTTCACCTGTCAGTTGTTTGCACATATTATTTACTCTGATATTAAAGCAGCTGAAAGTGCAACCATATCTCTACTGTCCCACGTCCTCCATTAACAAATACAGGACCAAAGTGGTTGACCTCGGCTTGTGTAAAGGGCTGGACATTAATCTGGATCTTACCCATGGACAGTCGAACCATGGATTTTTAACATTTCGCCGCAAGACACCTGCGGCACTGTTAACAATTCTTCAATTTGCTGTTCATGACCCCGTTTGCGGACAAAATCTCGAAGTTTTCTACATAAGGGAGGCAGGACGTTATCCGGGCCTAAATCACCGATGTTCTTGTAGAAATGTTGGACGATCAGGTTGAACACAGTGTTCCTGTAGTTATGTATATTAGGTCACAAAGGACATTGGCGTTTTACAGGTTCCCACTGACACTCGGCCGATCGTTCAGTATGAGTGGGCTTAGTTTTCGTTGAGGACTGGAAGTGCCCAGTAAACCACTTTTATTGTTTATTGTAAGTGACGGACCTATCTTGGATAGTAAAACCCTCCTTACACAGTTGATACTGTTTTGGAAATGGATTTTGTTGCAGCAGCCGGATAACTTCACTTGAGGCATGCTGAAGTTCGGTGACAGAAAGATGACCTATCTCCCGTATATTATTCTTTGTCTAGAGGTATCGCTTGCACGTTAGAAGCCATGCACAGATGCGCTGCTGCCTAATCCAAAAGTAAGGTTGTTCGCCTCGTGATAGTGGTGTTATTGGTACTGCGGTTGTTGACGGGGGCTTCAGTCGGCAGATCTAGGCCAGTTAGCTTCATCTTAGCAGAGGAACGTAGGACCATTTAACCATCGAGTAATTTTCTGATAGGCATCTGCGGAAATGCCGCGCGACACAAAATGCGTCAGGTTACGTTATGTATCGATGTAACGCCATTGTCATGAAACAGACGTGGGGTGAATGGTCATCAGTGTCTGCAAAAAAACCGTCGGGACTCTTTCCGTGACGTTGCAAATGCCGTGGGATACAGTCGTACATGTAGTTTGTGAGACCGGTATGTGTAATTCATATTGTGCCCGGTTCGATACTCCCAAAGCCGAGACTGCCGCGACCAGCTCTAATCGTGATATACTGGTCACACGGAGAGGAGCAGCGCGAGTTTTGACTACGACAGTATAACAACGTCTGACTTGGGAATTTTTCGTGAGTAAATAGGTTGCTGCTCCGTAATGGACTTACAAAGCATCACTGAAAACGTCCAACGGAATACTTGTATGTACGTCAACTTCTTGGTGTTAATATTAATGACGGGATAAAGCACCCGTTCATCGGCTACTCAATTCTGGCACTTCACTATCTACGGTGTTATTCCAGCTTGGCTTAAGTTTGCACGTGTTCGAAAAGATTGCGCCCAGTTAGTGTTATAGGTGCTATGAAGCCGAGTAGACCAAGGCTAGAAGGGACGAACGGCAAAATACTTCTTCTGATGAGTATCTTATACACTGAGTTGGCCTGAAACGTTTAGGCGTCCGTTTTGATATCACATGACAAGCTGAGTGTCCTGTGACTAGTAAAGACTTGGGAATCGAGTTTTGCTACTGCTGCTCTGCAGTCGCTTCTTTGTAGCTTTGGAAGACGCCGCTGTTCACTAGTCATGGATTTCGTCAGTTTAAATTCTCCTCTGCTCAGCATGTATTTCAGCTGTTTGGCGAGTCTAAGCACTTTCATCGCGTCTGACACGCTTACTGAACTGTCTTCAACATGGAAAAATCCCACTGCCTCCTGAACGACGTCCCAATTGGAATAATCATGGCTGTCTGTTATGGTTCATCTTAGTGCAGATTTGGCATAGCTTGAAAAAGATGAGGCACCAAACAGGGTAAACACACGTGCTGAGGTCCTAGAGGTTATCACCACCTTCTGATCACCATAAAAACCACAAGTAGTTACGGTCATTTTTTGAAATTCACATTTGATGAAACACGGCTTCAATGTCGGCCATGACTGTTACTTTTTACAGGTACGGCAGATGGATGATCAGGCACAAGTAATGGTCCTTTTCTCCAAAGCAAACTCATCATCATTATCATCATCATCATCATCACATCCATGAGCCTGACCAAAAGATACTGTGGCCCCGGTCGCCGTTCGCTTCAGCAGTGATGTGGACTATCATAGAGGAAAGCGTTACTAAGAAGACTGAACATTATTAAAAGAGGACTAAGCAGAAGAACTAGAAATGGTATAGATTCAGGTAGGCCATTGACTGCGACACATCGTCATCCTGGATAGCGTCTCTAATCAGCGGTTTGGGTGATCACGAAAACTCCATCCACACAGGCGACACCTACCCACTTTGCTCAATGAAGCAGTCAAGGTCTTCATATTTTGTGACCACGTTGTTGCTTGATCACCACGCGGTTTTACCCAACTGTTGGTGGCCTCAGCATATAATGCCCGGTGCGGCAAACGATCAGATGACATCCGGAGTACGTGACCCAACCACAACCATCGCAAGCTGTGCAACGTGATTGGTTGATCAATTGATCGCGCATCCCGAGCGTTCCAGAATACGCGTCGACGAACTGCCACATTGCTCACGCAATCAGTCCACATAACATGGGCGAACTGGCGGAGAAAACAATAGTCAAACACAGCAAGTCTATTGATATATTCTTTGTGAACAGGTCACGTTTCCGAACCATAGAGCAAAATGGAACACATAGGCATTATACACCATGATTTTCAGCGACAACCGGACGTCTTTCCGACGCCACAGATGACGCGGTTTGGCAAAAGCAACTCTTGCCTTTGCTATCTTCGCTGATATCTCATCAGCGGTATTACAGGCTGACGGGGTAGTGCTATCCAAAGCAAACGTTTCGTAATGGTCGTCTCTCAATAGTATAGAGTACTCCAACCTTGTCAACCAGGGGCCTAAGTTTCTCGATGGACATATCTCGTTTCGTACCTAAGATGGAATGTTGGGATTCCACATTGTATAATCTCAAATTTACTGCACATGTCGTGTACGTGATGGCGGTGAACATCAAGTGTAGGGTCGTTTTGTAGACTCACTTATCCCCCAATCGTCCACCTCGGAATCATGCACACCCTTCACCATCATGTGTACAACATAAAGTTCATTCCATTTACCGACCCTCTGTTCTATAACCCAGTGAGCTTCAGGTACATCTGACTCGACAAGTGTGCCTGTCTCGGAAGATGAATAACTTGCAAACTCAAAAACCCTGATGTGGCTCCAGGATTGTGATTCGTTTTTCATAAGAACGACAAAGTTTACTTCTGGCCGTCTTTCAATTGACGAAACTCGTGCTACATACACGACAGCGTTCGATTTGGCTGATTCCGCCTTAAACTCTACTTCGGTCAGAGAAAAAGTACTATATTGATTGATAGTGCGCAGTACGAGTCGAGTTGTCTGTCTAACTAAGCCCAATCGTTTCACCACCGACTCCTGAATAAGTGGTGCCTGATCCATTGTCGAAGAACTTGCAGGTATATGTGATCTGTCCCTCCTGTCAGCACAACTGGTACGAATATCAGCGATACTTGAGGATGGATAGCAGACGTTTCTCTTGAGGTGATCAGAAGCAACATTGTTGTATGATGGTTAGGGATAGAAGATGAAGTGTGCACAGGTACATCAGGGCGCGAGAAGCAATGGCGACGTCCACCACATCCTTCAAATGTGTAATCTCACAACCTTCTACGGTTGGTCGCCATCTAATTTGTGTTGTCGTATTGTACCTAATCTATCACTAACAGTCCGCATCAAAATTCTGTCGGGGTAGTGCGAACCACCGAAAGTAAAACAACGAATAGGAAATGTCGGTTGGTTAGTGTCAAGCAGACTCCCACTTTGCGCTAAGTGTATACTGCTTTTCCGGCCGACATCGTTGAATTTCGCATTCCAACCTTTCCCCCAAGTTTCAGACGTCATATCTGGAGCTTCGTCGTATTCTAAGCACTACACTTCCGCGCGCTTCTTAATAAACACTAAATCAGAAAATGAAACCTCATGGCTCTGGTGAACAATTGTTGCACCTACTTCAACCCATTTAAAACGAAGGTGAAACAGAAGCCCTTTTATAATTGTCCAATGGTCCTATTAGCCTTTTAGATCAGAGTTACATTTCTGTTGTGTAAGCGTAACGTCATAAACGTGCATTTACCGAGCCAGATAAATCACGGCTGTCGAACCTTCAAGAGTTTAGAACGCTAACGGGTAAATACATTATTTACTCCTTTGGAGCTAGTTGATGGATGGAGACTTTTCTTCTGGACCATCTGGATATCCTACGTCGGTACATTCGTGATTGCATTCAAAGGGTTCGACTTCACTAACTAATAACTAGTAGCGAACAAGCTCGTTTTCAGTGATTCATCATCAGGCTAAATACATCACATTTATATCACGAATTTTACAGGGGAATCATTAAAGGGGGTAAACGAGGAACGGTTGGTTAATCAGGTCATTCAATTCAATGTCACACTGCAATCAAGTACCCACTTGAACCGTGGATCTTGACAGGCTAACAGGGTGTGGGGTTGGCCATGGCAGATCCAACGCCTGAACAAAACGTTTCTGGGCACACAGGGGTGGGTTGTACAGGCGAATCCCAATAGCTTCAGCTGTGGACAGAATCCTACGCTTCACTGCCCTCGATTGGGTGGCTTTCACTCGGTAGATTGGGCGAAATGCGTCCATCACATTGACCGAGTGATTCGAATCCACCAGGTGCGATAGTATGGCACTGTTGACAGACTTCGTTATACCACTGTTCAGCCAAGCTGGGTGGCGTTCCCGGACCCGTTCGGATAAGCGTCTGGTCGTGCGGCCTACATAACTGGTTCCACAGGGACAAGTAAATGAGTATACACAAAATGAGGCTGCAGAAACAGGCACTTTATCTTTTAGTCGTGGGCACAAAACCGGATTGGATGTGAAGTGGACACGTAATTTAGCCGCGTAGAACGTTGAACTAACTGCCCTCGTGAGTCTACGAGTAATAGTTTCAGCTAACGTGTCACCCTTGAAGGGTAACCCGATGTGTACAGTTTTCTTTTCCACTTGATACACCTGGCCCCTTTCACTTTGCTGTTGCATAGCTCTGTTTAAAAACCTTTCCGGGTAGCCATTTTGTATAAATACTGTACGTATGAAAGCTAACTCTTCGGCTATAGTGTCACTCGTGCAAATTCTGACCGCTCTGTCCGTCAAACAGTTGATTAGATTTCTTTTCAGGGCGAGTGGTATAAAACTGTGAAAATGAATGTACTGACCATTCCACGTGCCCTTTCTGTATATCCCGCGTTGAATTGAACCATCCGCACGGCGACGCAAGCGTACATCCAAAAAGCCTAGTTGATTACTTTTTTCGATCTCCAACGTGAATTGTAAATTTTGATGCGCGGTATTGAATTTAGCCAAAATGTCAGTTGGATCTACGTTGTTATCGAGTACGCACAAGATGTCGTCCACGTATCTCTTATAGAAACAACATTGGCCTATCGCTGAACTCAATTGTTCGTTTTCTAACTTCGACATGAAAACATCCGCAAATAGTGGTCCCAACGGCGATCCCATTGCGACATCATCCTTCTGTCGATAAATTTGTTCGTCAAACTTAAACTGCACGTTAAAAGTGCACAAGTAGAGTAACTGTTTGAGATCGGTCGGTGGTATCTGAATATCTATGTCAGAATCCTCGATATAATCACATAGATAATCTATAGTCTCCTTCAGTGGGACGTTCGTAAATAAAGATGCGACATCAAGAGAAAACATCGATTGTCCGCTCAAGTTGATATCTTTGATTGTATTCACCAGATCAAATGTGTCGCGTAAGCTATGGGTCGAGAGTTTCCGCCTAACGGGATCTAGTAATTGTGATAACCATTTGGCTAATGAGTGGTATGGAGAGTTAGACATATCCAAAATTGGTCTGAGCGGTACCCCAGTTTTGTGAATTTTTGGTAATCCGTACAGCCTGGGGATCATGGTCCCGGTGGGGCGAATTCTTTCAAATGTAGCAGAATCGATAATTCCCCTCTGTTTTAAACAACGTAAGGACTTCGATATTGCTTTCTCGATCAACTTCTCGATATCAACTTGAGCGGACAATCGATGTCGCATCTTTATTTACGAACGTCCCACTGAAGGAGACTATAGATTATCTATGTGATTATATCGAGGATTCTGACATAGATATTCAGATACCACCGAGCGGAGGTCATAGTCACCGAAGGTAACAAACAGCTCGTAGTGGATGTAGCAGCTTTTTGTGCTGGTTGACATACTATGATAGAGCCCCTTTTTACCACAAACTGCGTGCACTGCGTCCTTATCGGGACATTTGAAAAATAGGGATGTCTGTTAGAACCGCCGAAGTAGCACCGTTCGTCGACTACTGCTATTTCAAATTCACGCTGCAAAAGTTTTAGTGTTTTCGTGAATCTGGATTATAAGTAGGTACGGAATGCGAGAATCCATGCGAACAAAAGGAATTAGACTGTTGATAAATCATCTTCGTAGATCGACACTGTTCATAAGCTGTGTCCAACGCAATACCGAATACTACTAGACTGCATTCCACTGATGAGTGCACTATGAATGGCACCATTTTGTTTTTTTTTTCGGGGGAAAATTACTTGAAGGCCTGAAGAAACTCTTCCAGACTTTGACCCATTTTTTGTTTGCAGATAGATAGTAGATGTCGAGCAAAAACCTCGTTCCCAGGCTTCACATAAAGTTTTCCTGAGGTGTTAAAACATCATCAAATGGTTCAGGCTCAACCAAGTGTTCGTGGACAGCAGGTGAAGTGTAGTGGATGAGAATCTGGAGTACAGGATTTAGTGAAGTGAACACTGATAGCAGGAAACCAGTGATTCCAAATGTTCAAGGAGGTATGGCAGCTAGGATCAGCATCAAAATGTTCGGGATGTAAAATCTTGAAAATCATAAACCGAATGAACTGTTATATTAGGTATTCGTCAAAACCTGCATTAGACCAAAATGAGAACGCTGAATGGCAGGCATATATGCTTCTTGAGTTTTACATTCGTAGCACAGGCTGAAAGGAGAGAGAATGAAGGTGTATGATATAATCGATGAGTTATCATAGAAATACGCATACATTTGTTGGGGAAGTTGCCAGTTCCCCGAAAACGCTGTGTGACCACAGGTGACAAAGTTCACTTGTGAGTGACCTTTACCTTTGTCATGGTCGTGCGCGGCTGCGGTCTTCACAATCAACCTACGCCCACGTGACAACTGTTGTTATCATCCCGACTACACACCTAGACTGTACTGTCTAGACTTCTGTCTGATCCATTCCCTGGGACCTTGCTTGTTGCTAGTCGCAAACCCTATAAATACGAACGGGTTTGTGACCATGTCGTCTTCGGATTGACTGACATAAAGTAGTTCTGTCCGAAGGCCAGTCTTTTCTCTGTTTTCGTTCGTTAGCCTCAATTGGTTGGGTTGGTCGGGAAGATACGTATTAATCGTGCATACTTCGTAGTCAGTCGTTCAGAACCGTTGAACGTCGTTCCGTTATTTGCCGTTTCACCGTTATTGTGTTGTCTGTTTACGCGCTTATAGGCCGTATACCCCAAGATACAACAACATTAAACATGTAATTTTGATCGAAGCGTTTATGAGGACTATTGCTTGACAACGCGTAACCTTCGTTTGCATCCAAGACGGTGCAGTATTGAATGGCGACTTTCGCCGGATTCCCAAAAAACCGAATTAAATAAGTCAGTCATGCTTGGTTGTCAGTCGTTTTTCCAACGACCGCGATCTGAAATTCTTTTGTGGATGATCAATTTAGATTGCAATCAAATCGTTGAATATCCCGCTTAGGTATATCCATGTGTTGTTCCACAGCACAGACCACCAGTTCTACTTCAGAAGTATGTATAAGTTACATTGGTTTAACTTGTTGGACGCCACCAGATATCAGTTACATCGTTTCATCCTTCTTGAGTTGTACACACTGTGATTCAGTTTGCTTCGTTCTCTCTAGCTCGGTACGTTTCTTCAGCCATTAAATAAGAAGTTTCATCCACTCCGGTCCCAATTACTTTTCCAAAAGGTCATTTCCTGCCGGTGAGGTTGAAGGCTCGGCTTCATGTCTTGAATGTTCCGATGAATCAGGAACATCGGCGTTCACTGCGTCAGGACGTTCCATCTTGAGTTATTTTGCAAGAGACTGCTAGGTTCAGATTGGTGCGACAAATGTAGCAGTTAGGCGTCAGTGTGAGCCACTGATGCATTGCTGTCTGTGATGATGATAATGATGACAAATGTTCTACCGGAATTTACGCACCCGATGTGTATCACTGTCAAAAAATTGTCTTGATCAACTCGTGATGATTCTGTAGTAAACAACATTTAGCATATTCAGTCATGAATGGGATCGTTAATCCAAGAAAGACCGTCCACGAACATGTAGCATCAGGGGATAATAAAATAACTTAGTCAGATCGGCGAACCAGGTATGCTGAAACTGGTAAGCCAAGTTCTGTCAAATACGAAGAGGAATCTAACCAAGATGATGGCGCTAACGTATGCTCGTATTTTCCGTCGTTTCAAAATCAATAAGGATTCTAGAATGTCTTTGTAATCCAAATGAAACAGTGATGATTGGTTTACCTCGAGTGTATTGAAGACGCCCGTACTATGAGTACGATTAAGTCGCTTAGGAAATTTTTCAGGATCACGAGAAGAGCGTCATCCTTGGACAAATTGCAACAGTGGTAACAATGTTGAACCACCATCAGGAATATGCCTTGGTTACATATTGCTAGTTGAAGCCATAGAGCGTTAAGTTCATCAGAGGATTGAAACTCTTCAATGACCGTGGATATCTAAGGACTCTGATTAAGGCATATCGTTGTGATTTTGGGAGACCGCTGATAGGAATATCTAGTGAGACGGACAAAATAACTGCCGTTGAATCAAGGTAAGTGATCTCAACAGTCCTGTTCGGTTATGAATTCCTGGAGTTGAGAATTTTGTGCGTGGCGGTTTATTAGACTTTGGAGCGAGTAACATGGAAAGTGACTTAAGCGATCTCGGCGTCCTCACCTCTAGTGCACGGTCTTGGAGTGTCGATCGTTAGCCTGACGTCATCAAAATCGGCATCTCCGATTTCTTTTACTTGAATGGATACTGCAGGGACAATGATTACAACCTTGGCCATGTGTTGTAGCTTACAGTCGGCCTTGATCTCTGTTTTGGTTTTAGTCAGCTCACGTTGTTCGCACAAAGCAGCCTTTGACTTTTTCAGATTCTTGTTCTTGCGGATGCATGTCGTTGAAACCGAAACAGATACACCCAAGTCAACCAGCCCTCGAAAGATCAATGGATTGGTGGCGGAAGTAAGAAGCAGAAGCTTTTGAGAGTTCCCTATCTCCGAACATAGAATCAAAAAGCCATAACGTTACCTGAAACATAAAAACGGTTGTAGTATCCGAACTAATTTGATTTAATTATTAAGACAAGCCCACAAAACTGAGATGAAACCAGCAGATATAACGTAGCTGGGAAGAGCATTCCGAATCTTACAGACTTGTGGAGTGAAGAAGCTTTAATGATACTCTAATGGGCTGTGTTGAGCCTTTACTTCGAGAGGGCGGCCTCTCAGCGAACAATTAGGAGCCATACCGAACTACGTGGATGCATGGTCGATGTGAGGATTGAAAAGGCAAAGTTAAAGTCATCTGTAAGCCGGTGGAACTTTAAATCATGTGAATTCAAATATTATATATATATATATATATATATATATATATATATATATATATATATATATATATGATCATAAGACTTAAGGTGGAGACCCTAACAGCCTTGGTGTCATGTCGTTGCACTCTCTGGAGAAGCGTTTTGTCCTTTTGAAGAAAAGGTGGGCAAATAAAACTTTAACTCTCGAGGTGCGGATGAGCGAAAATGTTGCATATTGGTCTAAGTCAGTGCGGTATGTTCTAGTATTGTGATGACTACTGTACAGTCTTCGGCCCAGATGTGTTGAGCAGAAGTAAATTTTGCAGGGACCATAGACGCAAATCATGGAGGTCTCTTTGAAGGTCTTTTGCTTTTCCGGTTTTCCGTACGTTGCGCCAGTTTCCTCTCATCATCATACATGACGGAAAAAGGGAGATAGCAGATTTTGACCTGGCCATATACTCGAGGACAATTTTGAGACAATAGGCAGTTGACTTTGCAAGTACCACTCGGTGAACCCTGTGGCGAATACGTACGGCTGCTGTGCGCTGGTTGCAGTAAAATGCGTTTGGTTTGAAGCAGTCTCTTTTGGGAGGAAGCGCGTCCCACAAGACTTGGTTGGAGAGTTCAGCCAAGGCGGCTTGTAGGCTAGGCGTGAGGTATGGAGTGCAATGGAACCAATTATCATTATGGTTAGATGTGATATAAAGAGGCTGGACCTTGACTCAGTGTGACGACTTGCACACCTCGACGATTTATTAGGCTAAACTGGACAGTGTGAGATCTGACGAATCACGGCCTCCTAGTCTTTTTGGTTGGGTGTTGGGAATAGGTTAGCATCTTTTTTCAGAAAAAGTACGTTTCAATTCACTGCAACCCACCCGCCGCCTTACAGTTCGGGTATTTTAGCCAAAAGCCTTGTCGGAGAATTCTTCATTCAACGTCTGGGCGTCCTGACAATATTCCAGTCCACGTACCACAATGAATAGTTACAACATCTAATTCTATACTGCATCGGCCGTCTCTTAGTACAAATCGCGTTGCCTTGTCTGCTACATCCAGCAAAGTGGATATTTAGTATACATGGTCGCGTGAAATGTCAAACTTGTGTTGTGTACGGTATAGAGAGGGAAGATGTGGTGAGAAAAAGAAATTACACGGGTGCATACAGATTCACTACGCTAGGACCCTTGACTTCTATTTCACCATATTAAACAGCCTCCTCATGGACACCGTCAGAATTGTTACGAGCTGATCAAATTACTTATGTAGTTGAAATAATCGACATTTTCCAGCGGCTTGCTCGCAACAACAAAGACAAAGTCAGTGCCAAACCGATCTTGTGGCAGCACTACGTTATTAAGGTGCAAAGTGCACATCATACCGGCCAACCACGTCATTTAACCAATTCAGCATGGCCTGTATATTCTCTGCGGAAGACCTAAGTAAAACAGTGTCATCCACATACTCCATAGCAGTCGTCTCATTACCTTCTAGGAGCTGTGCTCTAAGATCCTCAGAACCTTTGACTACACCTTGGAGAATATAATCAGAGCTATTTCTAGTTACGGTAGGTTTTACTAATCGATGGGATTGCGTTTTTGGCACGGTATACTATCCCTGGTTAATTTTGTCGTGCTTTTAATTGGCTACGTTATTTCCATCAAAAAATCGAGGATTTTGCTCGTGCCATATGTACTTATGTGGATCGCTTCACTTCAGTTGGTCGACGTATAGTTTTTTGCATTCGAATGTGTCGTTTTTTCCCCTGCAATTTCCGCACCCCACCGACAGAATCCTCGGAACTTTTAATTCATTTCTTGCACTTCAGTATCGACGAATGAGCTACTGATCAACGCTTATAATTTTCACAAGTGTTATCCTTAATACTAACATCAGTGAATGCGAGCATTGACCAAAGGTTCGTGTCGCCATGACAGTCGTGGATGCTGAGAAGGATGACGCCGTTCTGGATACAAGCTTGGCTAAATCATTCTACTCTAATTATGAGGTCAAAGATGTTCTTGGGTCCGGTGCCAGCAGTACTGTCCGTAGATGTGTGGAAAAGAAATCCAAAAAGGAATTTGCCGTAAAAATTCTCGACTTAAACAGTGGCGTTGATGCACCAAATGTCATTCGTTCAGAGTGCATGCGAGAAGTATCCATTCTGCGGCGCGTTTACGGACATCCTAACGTGATTGAATTGCACGATGTGTTCGAAGGTGATGCGTATATCTTTCTCGTCTTTGAAGTGTAAGTTTTCGCGTTAGCTAACCGTTTCAGATGTCAAGGTGGTGAACTGTTTGATTACTTGACGCACAACGTCACATTGTCAGAGAAGCGAACCAGGTCTCTAATGCGACAGCTGTTCGACGCGATCGCTTTCATCCATAGCAAAAACATCGTTCATAGGGATTTGAAACCTGAAAACATCCTTTTGGATGGTGATTTAAATCTCAAGTTGACAGATTTTGGTCTGGCTGTGTTTACAGACGACGTCGAAGAACTGAGAGGTAAGCTGTTTGGTTTGAGTTCGTGTTGCTAGAGTCGCACTTGCGCTGTCAAGTGTACGCACATTCAGTCAATCAACCTCTGTACACACGTCTCTCGTTCTGTAGCCTTATTTGTAAGCGATCGTTACACTAACGAATTTGCAACTGCAAGTCAAAAAGAACAGTGTGTAGAATGCAGACTTGCCGTTACCTTCGTCACGAGACCATGTTTTAAAAGATATAAAATCAGCAGTGTTGTCCTCAGATATAACTTAGTAATGTGATCAGGGCGTTCATAGCAGCCTATCATCATCGTGCGAATTCTACTGGCTGCCTACAGTACTAGATGAGAGCTGTATAGCTTTATTTTATACACGAACAGTCAAGTTGACCGAAGCTATGTTCTATGAACTTAATATTGGTAGTTGCCATTTTTGAAGTTGGGATCTCTGTAACATACTGTTTGATTCAGTCTAGTTTGGGTGAGAACAATGAAATTTGATAACATTTCACTCCAGAACCACGGTGACGAAAACGCGCAAACCACATACAGTAACAATCGTCTTGCGATTTGATATATGCATGTGTGTATTATATACCACATATCTATGTGTATATTAACCTATCAGTTTATATCATCGTCATCATAAACAGCAATACATCAGTGGTTCTCACTGATTTCTAACTACCACACAACTATGGACTTAAAAGGAAACCTTGTACAGGAGGAGAAAAGAAGAAAAAGGCCAGAAGCGAACAGAACCTGACTACTAAAAATAGCGAAACCTCTACTCAGTCATTCAACATCGAGGTGCCTACAACTTGCGAACAAGCAGCTGAACTACAAGTGAGTTTAAGACGTCATCAACAAAACAGCCTTCACTGCCCTGCGTCATTAAGTACACTTACTTCACAGACAACACGGTCAAACAACGATAGCATTTATACACTGAACCCGATTAGCCTCCATTTCACCTGATGTCTCCAGCCATTGACTATGTGAGTTTCGTGGGCTTCAGTCCGGGAGTCGGACCCGACCTACAGTAGTCAATCTCTCTGTGGACGATTTCATTTGTCTATGCCATCATCATCTGTCCACTCCGCACCTTATGCCAGTCGGCCACAGCGTCGGCAAAGTGCTCGATGTGGTAGGCGATTGGCCGGCATCCTTGGTACGTGACCTAACCGTCTAAGCCGGTGTAAATGTAGGGTCTAAACAAACGAACTCCATTGAGTCAATTTATTTATCACAAGACGATTGTTACCGCTTATGGATTGTTTATGTCCATCATCCTGGTATTGGAGTGAAATGGTATCAGATTTCGGTTGATTTTACAGTTTAACCTTGATTCGGGTCATTCTTGTGAGATATTTTTCTGATCTGCATTTATAGAAACTCGTGGAACTCCAGGTTACCTTGCTCCTGAGGTGTTGATGGTTGGTTATTACGAAGATCAACCTCCATATGGACAGCCAGTGGATATGTGGGCCTGCGGAGTAATTATGTACACGCTTCTAGTCGGCTGTCCACCTTTTTGGAATCGCAAGGAGCACCTGATGTTGCGCCAGATTATGGAAGGTCGATATTCATTTCCAAGCCCTGAATGGGATGATATAAGCGAGACCGCCAAAGATTTAGTACGTTATTTCCAATCAAATTCCTTTCATTGCGTACATCTGTTAGAGTGCATTCCTCATCTTTATTGTTTACACATATGATTGTTCCATTAACGCTCAAAGTCTGCTAACTACTCATGGGAATTGGATCTGACTGTTTTTACCTACCTTTCATAGAATAAGAAACTTGTCTACAGCGTTTTGGTTTAAACAGGACTATGAAGCACTTCATCTGGAGCGGTTTATTGACTGGAAAACGTTCGACCACAAGCTAGTACAAGCGAAACTGTGGTCGATCAACGCCAGCCAATCGGAGGGGCGATCAACTGCTACGTCCTGTTCGTTTGTAACAGGTGTTGGTTAAAATAATTTATTTCAACGCTTGTCGAATTTTAACAATCAAACTGCTTGAGTCATGGTCGTGGAAAGTAATAACTAACGAACCAATCAAAAAGTAACGTGCCAGTTGCCGAGTATCTATCATTATTGTAAACACCCTTATTTATGTATAAAGGAGCGTTGTATTTCTAGTCAGACCTTCGTTGTGCTGATTTTTTTGACACAGTAACACAGTAGACAACAATGAACTGCTCTTATTCGCCACGTTGGACTTTAGTTATTTTCTGCACTAGTGGATTTGACCAAATCTCTTCAAGGACTGTATATCCATTTCTGTCATATTGAGTTTTTCAGCATACAACTTGTCCAGCACCAAATTCTGAATACTGATTGGATAGGTGGGAATTGGTGCTACTTTTGATTTTGTCGACTCCTTCGAAGTCAGCCATATCTGAAAGTAAGATGAAGAGAAGTGATTGTGTGGGGACACTTTCGTTACATTGAATTGCCTGTGTCGGAGTGTCAGCAGAAACACGGTCCAACAGAACTACATTTTTATTGTCAGCCATATGGAATGGGAAATGTTTCAGTTTTCTGGATTAAGTTTCAGGACGTTAGATTTGTCAGCTTTCTTTCCGGGGAAAATTATTTAGTTCATCCTCCAGGTTTTCGGGTTAGTTACAACGTAACATGAAAAGTGAAGTTCTCAACAGTGTTTGCCTAAATCTCATCGCGGAGTCGAAGCGATGGTGTGGAATCGGATGTGGCTGCTAGAGAATAGAAAAGTCGCACATTTTCCGTGCCTTTGCAGACCACACAAGAAAATAATGGTATACAGTCAGTTCATTCGCACGTAAATAAACAGCTCGAGGAACATCAACGAGTAAAACCTGGCACTTTCGGTCGCTTGGTGATAACTTCTCACGAAGACGTACTGCCGAGCCCGTTCAGATTTATGAAAACCCTCCCAATTCCATACCAATGCTTTCCAGTCCGCAACCGTATGTGATCTGCCGGCCCTGAAACTGACCGAATTTTTTTATTTAAAAAAACTTGTTATGCCTTTATCTTTAGTATAGCATTTAGTTTGTTACGGTTGCTTACTCCCCATGCGTACTCTGAGTTAAGGTGACTAACCAGTTAATGGATTAATAAATTTGAGTCTCAAGCGTTCTGATTAACTTTTCGAATAATAAAGCATAGTGTGAATATTCAGTGTAAAAGTAGAACTTCAGTGGTAAGCTCGGTTGGTTTCTGCTTACACATTTCAATAACCCTTGTTAAAATGCGTCTGGTGTTGACACACTGTTGCTGAATAGCTGGGCTGTCGTTTTTCTATTACAGATTCGCAAACTCTTGGTCGTAAAGGCTGATGATCGAATAAAAGCACCTGATGCACTACAACACGACTTCTTCCTGCAACAAGTGAGCCATACATCACATTCAGTTGGTTCAGTTTAGTCGATCTTGTTTTACACAGATCTACACGTTATCTGTGTTGCTAATTGAACTAGTATTCGTGTATTCCAGTGTTGGTTTCCCGTACAAACGTATACACGACGTAATCAGTCCTAAACATGCTCGGTGAGATCAGGGAAACGAACTTAGCATTATTTTGCCTACATCAATCAGTGTTATTATTTCAACCATAGAGAGCGTACTGTGAATATTCAGTACGTCAGCTTGGTCAGCACTGGTCATCCTCATTGTCGCTTGCGCCGACCCTGGAAGTCGTCGTAAGGCGGATTACTCAGATCAGCCGTGGTAAATGTCAAGAGTTTTCTTGAGTGACAACCTCACTTCGTGGTGAATTAGTGTTTTAAATTGTTCGTTAAAAACGTTCATAGTTAACCACATCAGCTTCCTGTCTGCCATAATATGCTCTCACAACCCACCTTTTGTGTATTTTATGGATGAGATTGTGGTCTGATTGTATGCCAAACTGTCCTGCTAAGAAACAAAGGAGCGTAACCTAAATCTAAACGATGGATGTTCAGAACACGTTTGACATCAAAACGTTGTGAGCATTATGTATGCCCCTAGAGAAGGTAGTAAGCGTCACTAGTGTCGCTTGCCTATCGTGCACAAATATGGGGTAATTTTTTGTAACATAGCACACGAACGGTTTTTCAAAATCATTTCATGGTTAGTCAGTTCTTATTAATTCAACTAACCATAAAGTTTGCTGGGTTGGTTTTTCACTGTAAACAGTAATTTCAACGACAGTGCATCCATAGCTGTGACCACGATGCCGTTACTTCAATAAGAAAAGACGTAGTCGGTGGCACGGAATCATCCATGTTTAGCCTGAACTACACCAGTTCATTAACTCTCCTCAATCGTGTGTGTTTATTGAGCGAGTAATGCTACCCTGAATTTTCCTCCATCCGGTATCATATTCCAGCAGGCTGTCCCCGTTCCTCGTCCGTTCGAAGCAAAACGCAAATTCCGGGTAAGCCTCCAATCGTTATTTATCATTCTGTGGTTTCTCGTTCAATTTCTTTTTTACGAGGATCTCGTGTTCGTTCCATGTACGCATAATTACTTCCACAAAAATACCAGTCAATCTATCATTTCCATCTCTCATGACATTTTTATTTCCTGTTAACCTCGTTATTCGGTCCGCACACATCACAAACTTTACTGCTTAATATTCATTTAGATTTGGATCATGGCCGTGAATTTTATATACACTCTGAAGGCACTGCACATGCGTAGTGGCTATCTACACATTCAACAACTTGTCGACGATCCCTATGCGAACAGGAAGTTGCGAAAAATCATCGACGCACTTTCTTTCGACGTCTATAGTCAGTGGGTAAAGAAGGGTGAAGAACAGAATCGCGCTGCCTTATTTGAATATGCGCCCCGACGAGATCTGATCGACCCGTCATCCCATGAAGATGATGAGGATGAGGACGATTTAGTCCCCTATCGAATGGATACTGCAGATTACGGCACTTTTGATTACGACGACGAGGAATGTTTGCGGGCTCCTATCAGAGTAGATTACTAAAATCGCCTTTATTCCATGCATGTTAGTGCAATATTATGGAGTTCTGCTTTTATTTTAAATCCCCTTTCTTTGTCCAAATTGCTTTGCGATCGGGATTTTCTTTATCTACTCAGCTGTACCACCACTGTTATAAAAATTTCCCCATGATAGGCAACCTACCAGTCAACTATAAATCCGTGCTGGCCACTGTGTGCCTTTTCGTCTTCAGTAAGCCTTGGCATTCGGTGACCATTCCTGGCTCAGAAATGTACCTATGTATTGGTTGAATGCAATTCGCTTTCCATCCGATGACCCTGAAAACCAACAAAACGCAACGTGACCGACCCGCGGTGGCCTGTTTATTTTACTGTTCAAAGTAGCTCAGGTCACAAATTGATATTTGTGAAAATGCGCGTTCCGTATCAGCATCATGGCTGAATCAACGACTTAACTGATCAACAGTTACTGAGCCACATAATGTGTACAGGTTGTGGCAAAAATATGGCTTAAAAGATGCTGGCTAGGCGCATGCGAATTCTTCATAGAGAAGACGTTATCGACAGAGTGTGTAAAACGGGACAGGTGAGTTGTTCACAGCTACTTAATAGATGAAGCTGATGAAAGTAATAAGTCAGATTTGTTCATCCTTACAGTTATGTAGCATTCTGGGGTTAACTGCAACAATTCACTTAAGCTGTGGAGTCGAGTTTCACACAGTACGAATTAGTGTTACATCAGTAAATTTTTTGACGCACTGCTGTAGAAAGTGCTCAGTCTAAGGCAGTAGGTATGACTCATTTGCCACGTCGATTATATCGATGATCCAAGAGTTTCAAAATGCAGACAGCGAACTGTTTTTTATGGCCTGACAGCATACCTCGTTGGCCGATCTTTGGCTGTAGGAGTAAAACAAACGATATGGTTTCATCCATCAATTCCCACTCTCTACTGCTTATCAGACATGTAGAACTTTGATTCCACTGCACCGTGCTCGAGGTTGCTGGCTTGGCCATCGGAAGATGTGTACCTGAATTAACACCTCAAAGAAACTGAAGAGGAAAACTCAGCATCCTCAAAACTGGTATATTTTTGGAGATTCTCCAGAGAGCTGTTTAAATCTCAACTTCGTATCAACATTGCAAAAACCTGCATAAGCATTTCCCCTCAATTGATTTTTAGTCGTTTTCATGTTTCGTTCGATCGGACCTTCGTTGTTTTAGTTGTGAGACTTTCAATCGGATTGCTTTTCCACATAATATGCAAAGCTATAAAAAGACTAGTACAGTAAACTGTCACATTGGCTCACAGTAATACGGTGGCCACCCTATTAGTGTGTCGTCATAACATTCGATCGGTTTTGGACCAACTTAAGCGCAATCAACTCATTCTTAATCTGAAGCATTTGTCCTAAATACAAGAGCCTCAACAAGTAAGGCCAATCCACGTAGATCAGAGTGATGTTTACAAAGACTCGCATAGACAGTGCAGGAAGAATTCATTGAACTTGGTTTAATCAAGTCGGTACAGGTAAAAGTAATATTAAAAGAGTGTCAATGTCCGTGTTCATTCTTGAATCGCCAGTAATCAATAAAGAAAATACCGCTCAACAAGTTAATGATGTCTGTGACCTCCAGTCGATCGGGTAATCAGAGCATCACCCACAAGCGAATGTTATTGAGTACCCACTTATGATGATTCAGTCGTGTCTAATGCGAGATCAATGGCGCAGTGGTAAACAAGAAAGCGTGGCCGGAGTTCTAGCCCTAACAAGGATATACACCATCGAAACTCTAGTCGACTGGGAAGTCTATGGGAGTATGACGGTTGCGGTCATTTGTGAGTGATGTTTAATTTACATTCTCAGATCGACATTCCAGGACCAGCTTCCTCCTCATTTGGAATTGCCGAGTAGTGTTGATGACAGCAATCCTTTGGCGTTCAATTGCGTTCTCACGTCTCCTACATTGTGGTATATCCTGTCTTCCTGTGCTGAACTAACCTTTGTACACAATAACTCTTGTGATCAGATCTTGTCTTTAGCTATCCGAGCTGGAGGAGACCTCAAGTGAACACAACACAACAGATAGAGATAGCCCTCATCTGATGGCTTAACTGTCATTTCACATTCGAGGTAGTGACTGACGCAGAAAAAACCGTGTGATGGACAGCGTACGACGAAATCAGGCCGAAAACAACATACGGTTATTTATCCAGCAATAACACTTGCCGCTGGGTAGAACTACTGGGAATCCTGTTGGTGCTGGTAGTATCGTCCCCGAAATTGATTGCCTATGTTGTATCATGTTAGGGTTACGGGGAAAAAACGCTATTCGTGAAAGAAAAATCATCACTTCGCACGTGAATTCTTGTGTGTAACTGCTCCGCACGACGTGAACCCAACGAATTCCAGAAAGCAGAGCTATTCTCGTACTGAAAACGGTGTATTGACGGGTTTGTACAGATCATCAACGTTTCAGTGTCACCAGAGCGATATTTCGGGGCGATATTCTGTGATCGAACAGACGCACCAGGCAGCACGAGTAACCTGAAAATAACGATTTTACAAAACCGCGTTAGAGGCATCAACTGTGTACCGTACACATCGACCAATAAACGGTAAGCGCACCCAAAGGTTGGCAAGTATCACACCCAGATAATAAAATAATTCATTTAACCAAAATTTCTCTTAGAAACATTCAGTAGCATTCGGCCAAAAAATCACACAGTTGAACACAAATAGATAAAGAGAACAGAGCAAAACAGAAATAAGTTAGAACGATAGAATGGGTCAGGTGTACGAATAACATATGTTTAGAATACCCGTACGAAGGTTTCACGAAGGAAGATTACTGAAAACCTGCTGTATTTTACAAGTACTAAAATATGCAATAAACAACCTCAGATGGTATATATATATATATATATATATATATATATATATATATAACAACAAAAGTTGACTGACGGATTATCAAGACTTAATTTGCACAGCCAAGCAAACTGGACACAACGCCTCCCGGGGAGTTGTGAATTATCACGACATCATGATCTAGAAAAGTAGCGCAACATGTCGAAAGCATGCTTACGATCGAGGACTGCATACAGTTCCTTCTCCCCAAAGCCAACAGATCCGATTTCATGTTTTTATGACAATGCGAGCATTGCTTAATTACCACCGTATATCAGACGACCTTTGCTAATGAACTACGTATGGAACGTTTAACTAATAAACACGATAATCGGTTCGGCTTTGTGCATTGCCAACATAACTGTCGAAGGGATCAGCCTCCAAATAAAGAATGCCGCTACACCCTGAACTCAACAGTAAATGAAAGGAGGATGAAGGAATGTGATGGGTTTGCTGACTGCGCCAAAAGTGTACAAACATTGCAACAGGCTTCGCACACTACGAGTACCGCAGCTCCGAAGTCTCAATCGATGACGCGCTGATACACTGAACCCAACACAGATGGATGTTGACCGTTCCGATATGACAACTCAGTTGCATATAACATGCAATCAATTACACTGGTCAGCAAGACTGCCTTGTGGGAGTGTAGACTGGAATCCAAACCCTACTCGTGGTAAAGATATCCACCACTGAGGGGAGCTAAACTCGGGTCCAGTGCTTCTATTCAGAAGGGACTAGCTGAAAAGTCCATGGGAATGTGACAGCTGTTTTAAGTGTAACATTTAGTATGTATTAGCAGAATCCCACACAAATGGTCAGGACTTAGAGCATCAAGTTATCATGCTAAGCTGAACTGATGCAGAAAGGAGGAGCACTGAAACTTCACGATAGAGCTCTGGGCCTTTGATTCCACAAACCCGCAAATAAAAATTCATATAACTCTTATTTGCACTGAAGTGTAC
This sequence comes from Paragonimus heterotremus, assembly GCA_013368495.1. NCBI lineage: Eukaryota > Metazoa > Platyhelminthes > Trematoda > Plagiorchiida > Troglotrematidae > Paragonimus > Paragonimus heterotremus. The sequence goes on along the minus strand of LUCH01003283.1, from coordinate 39,923 downwards.
ATTTGGTTTAATTGCACTTAACACAGTTAAGCACTGCAATAGAATAACTGTGTGAACACGTGTGATAAAGTAACGTTTTGAAGTGCAATGTTTTTATAAAACTATGCAACGCATATTCTAAGACATAACTCCTCTTATTACACCACCGGTTTCTAGTTATCTGATTACTTAATGTCTTTGTATCAAAGTTGAGATTCCGATCTGATCACGTCGGATCAATTATCCAATTGGACTGATTAGATCGAAGTTTCCATATCAGTCTTCCGGTATTCCCTTCGTCAATGTTGCAGCGAGCGGCAACCAGAGCCGGAATGCTATGCACTCGAGCATGTCGCTAAATATCTACGATGTGTGTACTATCTAACGAAGTCGAAACCGATATACTGTGGTGATTTTTGGGTTGTTTAAATTAATGAATCGAAAAACGGTTAGCAAGTAGGGTTCCAGATCAACTGAATTGTACGAACGTACCTTGTTCCTGAAGCGAAAGTAGACGGTCCAATAGGAGAAGAGCTTCCACTGCGGGTGCTAACATCAAACGAAGAACATGGTAGCGTACGACAGGGAGCCAAATATTATCCAGTGACATATCAGCACCGATGGATCTCAAAGCGTCTTCAACTTCGTCGACGCTAAACGGTCGCAACAGTTCACTTTTCTGACTCGTTTTAGAGAGCTGTTGAACGGAAGCCAACCGATTCAAAATGATTGAAGAGTACCTAGGGAGTGTAACACGGTCAGATAGTGAGATGCCTTAAAAAAGTGAAAACGTATAAGAATTTGAGTGGAAACAGTACATCACGTTTGATAATGTTGTTTAAAAAAGACTGGCAAATGGTAGAACGTATAAACGAGGAGGTCACAGTTGCGCTTAATTAAGCAGAACAATTTCCTGAAAACTGATGGTCATTTTCTTCCAGGTGTTCATGTCGACCGCATTGTGTTGAATTTAAGGGTATACTTCTCGAGGCTTGTCGTTCCAAACTTGTCCAAGCTCCTATATCTTGACATGAAGTTGTACAATTAAGTGAGATAATAACCAAGGTCTCAAGATCAGTGAGTAGAGTTAGCCGATAGATGCGGTGTTTTGGAGGACTTTACTTTCACTTACAGCTCGTTTGTTTGTTTGCAAGATGTAGGCGCCTTGATGTTGTATGTTTAAATATAGACGTAGCTACTTTTACTAGTTAGGTCCACTGTCCTCCCCTTCTCTTTTTTACTCTCACACATAGGTTTCTTTGTTTTTTTCCCTCGTGGTTGTGTGGCAGTTAGGCATCAATGTGAACCACTGAAGTATTGTCTATGACGATGATGATTGGAGGACAGCCTAGCTGTGGTTAACAAGAACCTTAAAATTCCAGACTATGGTTTGCTCATCAAACCGATAACTAGACACTTCGATTTATTGCAAGCCGAACACTGAAACAACGGTTCAAGCAGTCTATCATATTTCAAGAAATGGACGACTGACCTTTAGACAACAAGTTTGTCCACGTGATGAATTATGATGTATAGCCACACTGAAATATTGTTTTAACACCCAAGCAGACTGGGGCCCACACGTTTCAGAGCCCGAACAAAATGGCTCTCTGTAAAAAATAATGTGACCAATACAAATACTGACCGTTCCTCACTCTCTAGCGGGTGTCGTGTTCCACTGTCTACGAAGTAGACGGATGTTTCGAGAGAACCGTATTTGTTTTCAACTGCAGGTTATTTGCAACGCAATCAATGAAAATGAAGGCACTCTGAAATCAGGGTCATTGATAATGGGAGCAGACGATATAGGCTGTCAAGCACCAAATGAACAGCGCGTCTCAACAAAGTGACCTTTGCAGACCGTCAACAGTATAGAGGTAGCCGATAAAACATGGGCATCAACCTGCTAATAAGGGAAACTGCGGTGATCAGACAACCATGGGATTACAAAGACCCTAGTGTTATGTTGAGTAAGGTGGGCAGGTGCTGCTTGACGATTAAATCGTCACTTGGAAACGCAATCCGAAGACGAACGTTTACCCATCTAGTTAGCCTAATTAGTTCCGGTAATTCGTTAGGATCTTTCGGAATTTTCCATAGTGCTGTTGCTATGAACAGCGGCTTGGGCCGCACTACTTAGACAAACAGAATAGGTACATAAGCATCCATATGGAAGACTGCCTCGCCCATTTCTGAGGCTTTTCGAGGCTGAGTACACTCGGCCATTCACATGAATCCCGATTTGTACAAAAATACGCTGAAACGTATATTGACGATGGGCTTTCAAGTTGATTTTTGGAAAATCAAACCTCCCCTAGCGATACGATGATGAACTGTCACAATGCATACATGCTGCGCACAAATACGCAGAGTAATTGAGGTATTCCTTTACGAACGACTCCTAGTAATTCTTTCGATTGTCAGTGTTATATACCTGAGGTTTAGGAGACCCTGTGAAGTGAATGTAGATCGCGAACCACGTGCTTCATTGCATACTTGCAGACGAGTTATTATGCAATGAGAAGCACACATCTTTGACAATGACCACAACAACCAATCCCGTTTGTCTTGTCTCTCAGGTGTTAGCCCGACTGACGTTTGTTTGACAAGTAGATGAAATACGCAATACGATACGAGCCTGTTTGCTGTAAAAAAAGGTGTAACGCTGGGTAATTCTAACCCCTGGCTAGTTGAACCATTCGTCAGCAGTAAGACAATTGGATGAAATTTGCCGAAAGAATCTACGACATATTAAGGACAGCATCTTAGGCCTTGCAAAAATTACGTAAAGGATCTAGTACTGATGACCGTCGACCACACCTCGAGCAGGATGAGTTTCGGGCTAAATAAAACAGAAATTGATTGGTGACGACACCTTAGTCAGACAAGTCGACACAAAAACCGGGATCGTCGGTTGTGGTATCACGAGGTACCACCTAACCGAGTCTTACTGTGAACAACTGCATAGCTCGATTGATTACTGGCCGCATGTTCGAACGGAATGTTTATGTTTGTAAGGATAAAATGTCCGTACTACTGTATGATAGCATGCGAAATCGGTCAGTTCATAGATCCGTGGCATGACGTGGACAGAACAAATTCAAAATGAAGCGCTGGTCATAGGACACTTGATCACACTCAAACCACTAGCAGTGCGGCCCGGCAGCTAAAATATCAACTAACTGGTGTCTATCTGGTCCCCAACTAACGCAGGACTCACACAAAGGCTCGAAAGTAACACAGTAACATTAACTGTCTGTACGATCTCGAAAGGGGTATTTTTCAAGCTTTCGTACACGATTCATTTTATATAACGTTGTCGTAACAAAACTTAGTCCTAAGCCTCCTAACAGCAAGCGATGTCTTGTTATGAAAAAAGTTTGCTATGGACTTTTTATGGGGGAAGGTATTATTAAAAGATGATGTGGTCGCATAATTTTGTCGCGGGGTGTAGTGATTATTTTTAACATTGCTACCAGTTAGAAAAACCAAATTGTTAACAACTTGTGGCGTTTGTCTCGTCGTTCTAACGTAGCTTTCATTCAATAGATTGAATAACTGACAACTGGTGAACTATGTTCCGTTTTCTGGTTTGTTACGTCGAAATTTTACGGGTTACAGGATGCTCGCAAAGCTTGTGTTCACTTATTCTGCATTGAATAGTTTTCAAAAGATAATAAAATAAAGAGAAAATACACATGAAAATGTTCGTTTCACAAACAGTAAGGGTAATAGGAATGAGAGATGTTCATAATTTCGATGAGTGGAATTTAGAGAAGCAGCTTGAACATTATCCTCAGTAACACGTAAACAGATAATAAGTGATCAATGTAATAGTCGGTCAATTTCTTGGTAGTGGATCGGTAGTGGTAATCTTGTGTTTGGAGAAAGGACTCACAAAAAACCGTGTCAACGTGATCGTACCTTGTCCATCGGTTGGGTATCTGTGAAGTACTTGATTCAAAGTGATAGCGTATCGTCAAATTGAAAATCAAGGGAAATTCTGCTAAGTGGAACGACCCGAACAAACAGATGTGAAATTTCGAGGACATTAAAGTGGTGTGCTATCGTACGAACGGATAAAATAAGAGAAAGTGTACACCGTGGCATCCCAACCTAATGGCACCGATACAAAATGGAAATAACCACCAACGGACCGAAAATGACCTTGCTCAATTGAACACCAGAGGCAGAAGGACGAATCAATGTATATAAGTGCCCATCATACGGACGAAGAAGGTCTGCGCATGAGAAAGTCGAACAAACGTCCACACCGCTGAGTTAACTGAAATACGATGTGATTCCACCATATAGAAGTAAAAGGTTGATCATTAAAACATGATCTTTATCACAAAACGCTCGTCTCCACGCCACGAGTGCGCTTGCGTTTACGATCCGGAATTTCAGTCCACAACACCCCCCGGTTTCCACTCACACGTTCGGTTTGTATGTGATCGGCGCTTTCTATCAAGAATTTTCCGCCTGTCATTCCTAATCCGTTGATCCGATCTCGCTGGGTGGTGACTCGTACGGTCGTCCATGTTGTCCGCAGTCCAGTCACTGTGCGCTTCGGACACAACATAAGGCCATGTTGAGATATTCTACCGCGTGTTAAAATCATTGCGCTTCCGTTTTTCAGCTCCGAACTACGAACACTGCGAAAGCCCCGAGCTCGTCCCAGCAACCCAAGCGCAACTCAACCGCATCCATGCTTCTCGCACATTAGTAATTTGGAATATTGTGTTGGTCATCCTGGATACCCGTGACCACCTTCCGTGAGTCTATTCCCTTGATTAACGCAACTTGTCAAAACTCCATAACTTTCATGTTACATTCGCTCGTTTTCGTTATTACCGATAGGCTGGTGAGATACACTTGTATTCAGTTAGGATATCAAGTAATTCGCACCCAACTACCACAATCTTTAGGAAATACATGTCTTGAGAGGCCATACGTCTGTCTGATACTTCTATGTGGTTGAAGTCACAACTGTAAAATGGATGATCATTGGAAAATTATTCAACGTGCATCAGTTCCGAGAAGATAAGCCGTCTCACTGACGATCACTCAGCGCTTCCGAATGTATGATGTAATCAGTCCGTTTTTTGCACGGCTGAATATGTCGGTATGACTACTAGGTGTTTGTCGGAGCAAAGCAAACATTGGCACGTATAATTTAGGACTGGCCAAACTAAATCTGATAACACCTCAGTTGTTGCACACTATGCCGATATGGATCATCGCCTTTCCGGTCAGCCGGTGAACCGATCGCTAACCAACGAGTTATTCGCATAAAATGTTTATATAAATCCTTCCATCTCCATTTACACACAAATTCCGCTATTCAACGCTCAGACGACTGTGTACAAATACACAAACTACTGCCCTCTAAATCAATGACACGATTAGAGTGGTAATAAAATAACAATCTTTTAAGGTATTACTAAGACAAACAGTACTCCAACTAAGCTCGATCATTGCCGAAAAAAGCCCCACATTCCCCGAAATTATTTTTCGAGATCTACGATAGATACCTTAAAATTTTTGGAGTTTGATTTCTCGCGTCCTTGTTTTCGCTGTCTAATTTTTATCTCTCCGCTGATTAGTAGACCAACCTTTTGCTGAACCAATTTCTAGGTTCAGATAGAGATCATAAATAGTCTACAAATACTGAAGTTTAGCGTTGCAATTTTGTCTGATTTCGACACCGATTCACAGCTCTCGTAGGGTACATATCTTTTCTTTGTTATCGTCGTTGGATTCAAGTCATTGCAGCTCACTTGCTTTCGTATTTTCGTTTCGGTTGGCCACGCAAATCATATCTGTTTCCAAATATTATTCTAAACTCGGCAGCAATACACAAATGTATTGAGTTGATGGAGAAAGATCACAGGTAATTGTTCAAGAACGTGTATTTTGTGGGAATTTTTACATTACTGATGAGTAGTAGGGGATTTTGATTTTCATACATATTGACCATTACCCACAATTGATTGCAGCTGTCGCATTCCCATAGAATTTCCAGTCGGCCCCTTTCGAAAAGCAGAAGCACTAGACTCGAGTTTTGCTCTCATTAGAGCTCGTCAGTAGTGCATATCATCGCCACTGCAGCCGGGACTTGAACCACGGACACGCTGTTCATGAACAGGCAACCGTGTTTGCCATTGCACCATTGACCCCACATTAGGCGAAAGTGGTTGAGTGTTCACATATGATAATTCGGTCGTGCCTAATGTGAGGTCAATGGCGCAGTGGTAAACACGGTTGTCTGCTCATGAACAGGGTGTCCGTAGTGCAAATCCCGGCAGTGGCGATGATATGCACTACTGACGAGCTCTAATGAGAGCAAAACTCGAGTCTAGTGCTTCTGCTGTTCGAAAGGGGCCGACTGGAAAGTCTATGGGAATGCGACAGCTGCAATCAATTGTGGGTGATGTTCAATCTGTATGAATTCTCGCATTATCAGGAAACTAACCGAGTTTCGGTAGATATCACTTAAATTCACAACATGGCTCACAGTGACTTCATTGGAATGGTTTTCAAAATGGAGACATGGTTGTTGGCCGGAGTATTCACGCTAAGGGTGCAAGTGTGCGAAAACTAATGGGTCGATGATCAAAATTAAAATCGTGATAATACCAGAAAGATGTTTGTGTACTTCTTAAAAAACCTTAAAGTTGACAAGTTGACGGTTCTGGTGATAGGTCACAGGATACAGAGTGACCTGAGCAACAAAACAGTGAGAAACAATGAGTTTTAGAAAATGATAGTGCTTTCATGGCTTTTAGACAATCATACAAAGCTGAAAAGTAATCAGTAGTAAGATTACCTAGGACTGATCTTAAGTGGCTCGACAGAAAAACACAATCACGGTAGAGGTGACGTATACATTCTTCAACCAAGAACTGTATTGATGTGTCGAATCATGATGATGAGAGTTCCTCCACTACCGTCCTGTCGACAAATACATCATTACTATTCTCTTGTTTTTCTCAACAGTCACCTGTAGAGAGTGCAATTTCACTTGCTTTCGTACACGCTGGTTTATATGAGCCCCGATCATGTCAGTATCCGAAAATTTAAGATTCTCCGCAGGTTCTGATAATTCTGGTGGCCACTGCTCAATGTGACAAATGTTTCATCAACCAATGGAGAACAAAACCCCACTATGATATCTTGTACATTTTTGATATTTGAAACAACCTATGAAGTGTTCAGAGTGGCTGCACACGCTCATACTGCCAAGCAGTCTTTCTACACGACTGCGACACTTAGTCGAAAATCGTCCGTTTTTAATTACCAGTGCTTCCGAAAAAACAGCTGTGTGGTGAGAACTCTATATTGACAATGATGGGGTTCGGCGGCGTATTAGGAACAGACCCCACAAACCATCGAGAATAACAGTCTCATTTCACAATCTTCGTTGCCTCGGATGTGTCGCACGTATGTCAACCCAACCGTGCTGTGTGTATAGCTGAATAAGGATGAAAACGACAGTCAGCGTAGCAATGCATTAGGAATGGGAATTCGTTGATACCAAGATGTGATTTTGTAGAAAGTTTGCGGTTTCCTAGCCGACAACCGAAAGACAACGAGAAACTTTGATGGACAGCTTGCGCCGAAGAAAAGTGCACGTATCGGCAAGAAGAATAAAATGAATATAACCAGTTCCCACTGTTTTCTGTGACATTCAACAGCATGAGATGTAATAATCAAGAACGTAGTAAGGTGCAACCTGATAGGCACACCAAATGTACAGTACTAAGTATGATTTACCCGTCTGGCTGACTTCCGGTCTAGCGAATGTGTCCGTCAATTATGAGCGGGCATTCACCTTGAAAACCATCATTGAGGTAGACCAAGATTATCTCAGAATACTTATGAGGATACACAGTAAACGAGAAAGTTGACTCTGTTATCGATTTTAAACATAATCCCACAGATGATCAACTGACAATCACTCACAGGGCGTGGATCACAGCAATCACGTCTCAAGAAGTGAACCGACCAGCCTCAAGCCAAATATGGTTCTTCAAGCACAGTAAGGTGAATTGATCAACTCAATCACTCACCTGTGCCCGGTTCAAGGTTATTCCAACGGAACCAAGTTTGTTCGTTCCTCACTGACTTCGCATCGGGTCGACAACTTAACTGACAAATTCATTAAAGTGACCGCTCGATGTCAAATCATACGGTGAAAACTAAAGTGCAGTAACCCCTTTGACGGCGAAAAGTTAGTGTTATCGACAGGGGAAATAGAAAACTGTCCCTAGTTATCATGGAACAACCCACTGAAGTCGAGACTGTAAGTCTGGACTCGGTCACATGCAGAGAATGAAACATGTGAGTTATGTTCAGCTGAATCGTATATCTTTCTTTAACACGCACACGCTAAGCCGTGTAGACTGGAGTGAACTGACTGACGGCTACGGAACAGGTTTAATCAAAATCCAGTGGACACGTTCGATTTTCTGTCCAACCGTAAATATCGTCTGGATCGATCACATCACGTAGATTTAATTTTACTTTATTGAGTGACGGCTGTACAACACAAGTCCCGTTTGATTACCGATATCATTAACTAAGCTGGGAAGATAAAAATGTGTTGCGTTTCGTTTATTCCATACTCTTTCTTTCGGCTCGTTTTAAAGTGAAAACGACTTCAGCGAATACTATTCTCTCCGAATTTGATTCCATACAGTGTTCCTCTAATAGGACCCGCTATCAGAAAAAACTTCATCAGGGCATATTGATTCCAGGTGCAGGTTGAACACACCGTCTCCCATCACTGCAAGCTCCGGTAACGGTTTTCCATGTGGTCACAATATGTATTTTGTCTGAAAATGCGTCTGCGTAATTGCCCTCTTCGGTACTTCTCTGCTTGCATCGCAGAGTGTAGCAAACCAATTGTTGTGAATGACAAAGCTTTTTGTTCTAAGGTTGAATTACTTTTGAGTCTGGCTCAGGTTTTTATCTGCTGTTAATGTGTTACGTTTTGCCGACAAGATGAGATACGGATCTTTGATTTATTCAGCTCTATGTAAGATTTAGTTGGCTTCCTTCACAGTTGCTTCAATGTTTCTGTTAGGTTAGCTGCAACACGGACTGATCAGTCGCGCCCTAAATTCACATTTATTAACAAGCTATTGAAACATCATGCCCGTAAGTTATAGGTTATTATCTGAGACAACCTATTCCGGTAGCTCTTGTCATGTGAAGTGGCATCTCACCTTGTTTATCGCTGAATGTAAAGTTGTACTGTGAAGAGCATCAATTGTAAGATAGTCGGCGAAACACACCACTGTAATCTGACAACTTTTTGTTTTTATATGGCAAACTTTTGGTGCAGTATACTGGCTATCCTGCACACTATCATAGGTCCCCCACCGTTTTAGGGTCTCGTACACCCGTCATAAGGCACAATACGATACGTAGTCACGAATTCCATCATTTGTCTGACAAAAATAGTGTATCCCGCGCCCCACTGACGTAAACGTTGACCTTTAAATGAGCAAGATGAACATGTACTTAAAGTGAGCCGCGAATAAAATACGTTTTCTGAAAATTAACAAAATATAAACCGCCAGTTCATCTTGAAACGGAAAAACAACATCAATTCCGGTGGTATCTCCAGGTGCTAAGCCACAGTAACTTACTTGGGTTCTTGCTGGCTCCCTTCAGTTTTTGTAAGGTACGCACGATAGACTGTATTAAAAATTAACATACGCACTGTAGGTTGGCCGACAACACTAAGGTTGTGTTTTCGCAGACGGATCGACAATCTCACGAGCCAGACCTCGTATCATAGTCAGAATTGTGAAGCGCGTTTTCTTTAGCTCATGATCATCTTCATTCTACGATTTCACTGGTTAACAGTCAGATTGGCATTAAGGCCTCAAATGAATCAGGTTAGAAACGACTCTGATCAATCGACTAATTGTTCTGGTACCATTCGTTAGTGACATTTATCGCAGTTCACCAAGCTTGTTTGGGTTCACCTGGATGCTTTCTGACGTTAGCGTCAGTCCGTGGAAGATGACTACGGTTTGAATTTATGCTTTGTATTTTTCACTGCGTATCGCTGTAGGAACTAATGATTGACACATATGAAACGCAGACATATCATTGAAGGCCATTCAACGCATACAGAAAACGTTTCCGGAAAACTTTCTGGAAAACTTCAGTCTGCATGTTAGGCATAAGCAACGAAGATGTTGGAATTGTATCCTTAAGGCTGTCAAAAGCCCCACCGTTCACTGACCAACAGGTGCCAAAAAACCGAGCAACAGATCAGCTTCTGTGAAATAAGTCGTTCCGTTCACGTTTGGACGTTAAACTTCAAGCGCTGGTAAAGTATAATACACCCGTCTCATCACCATATTAGAATACTTGGAATTAAAGCACACGTATAAGATGCCAATTACTATCTGAATAGCCCAACCCGTTGATTCCACAACCCTAACTAGCACATCCGCAGCCCGTAAAAGATTGTTTTTCAAGAAATATAACCTAATCCTAATTGGTTGCAGGAATAACGCATCCTCGCTTTCCACTCTGTCAGAGTACCGCAAACACAGCGAAGGAGCAAGTTGTTCGCACTGGTGGTGAAAGAAAACGATGAGAGATATCCAATGGTAGTGTGGACGGTGTTCTTTATGTGTTACCGACAAATTCGCCCAAAGTACACGCCGAGCAACCTCCATGCATACTGGCTGGTGAGGAACTCCCGGCAGAACAGTTAGACGTAAACCATTTAACCAAAGAGAATGATTGGATTAGGCGATGTAACGTGCGCCATAACACCAGATTCGAAGAAATATACGGTAAGATAAGTGTAGCAAACTAACACTTGGTGGATGATGACTCGCTGACACAGGTTGTTTCCCTAACTCAGTATAACCGCAGTGCGGATCAGACCGGGCTGTTCTGGAAATGCACTTAACATCTACGGTGGAAGAAATTCTAGTGGTAAGAAGGATAAAGAGAGCAAAACAGTGCCCTTCTGCAACTACAAAGATGACAGGGATAAAGCGACATTAGTGGGCATTTGAAAATCGAAGTCTCCGTGATGCCAACACTCAAGCGAACAAATTGTGCAGAAAATGTCACGGAAAGTGGAACCTGTCAATGAGAGCTGCGTGCTCCGTCTTGGTTAAAAAATGGAGACGCAAAAACACTGCATTTGAATTCTATTAAGTAACTACCCAGCCTACTCAAATTAGAGTCGAGAACTTTTAAATTCGAAGGGAGAAAACATCATATAACCCAACCCAACGACCTCACTACAGTCTTGGAATCGGGAACACAAAAGATAAGGCGAAGTACCGTAAATTCCTTTTAAAAAATTATCATGTACTCAAAACACCTGGCTAGTAAACACAGCTGGAATTAAAAGAGGGTTTGACATAATTAAAGCTGTTGCGGTAAAAAGAATCGTACAACGTTCAACTATGACAACACTGTGATATAGTGTGCCGAATGAATAGTTGAGAGAAACAGATATTTATATAAACACTGGAACATCTCGTCCTCAGTTTGGAAAGCCAAATACGCAGAAACACACATGTAATAATTCAGAATGCAATCCTGATTCACACAGACTGGTAAACACTTGCCAAAATTACAGAAAACTCTCTATGTGTAACAAGTGGGACACGGGATCAGAGACAATGGAAAACTACGCAAGTTCATAAAGTTCAGTTCAGTCCTTAAATAAGGTTTCGTTATCGTTCACAAGATGGCTATACTAAAAAGTACCAGTAAACACAAAATGCTTACTCGTAGAAATCCATGGTATGTGCGTGTTTCACAGCGCATCGTACAAACCGGAATATTACATCGTCCGTACCGGTTCGCTTAACACTCGTAAGTGCACGATACCGACGTTCAAGAAGAAGCTCCACAAGAGCCCGACATCCGTGAACACGAAGATGCGAATGCCCTTTTGTGAGGGCTAGCTCCAACCTTCGAATATAATCCGGAATTGAGTGACATGCAGCCTCCAATGAAGCATAGGACATCTGATCAAAACGAAAGCGGAAAAAAAATCGGATTCCGTTTATAGAGACAAGTGATAAGTAATCGCTCTAGAGCACCAAAAGTGTCTCTCTCCAGTATAATTGACTATCTGTGATAATAGACCTTCGTATGTTACTTTGAAGGGTGAATGGTTCTTGAGTTGTATGGTCTGTCTACAGAAAGCTGCCTCCTGACAACACATTCCACACGACAGATAAAAGCGTGACTGAACAGATCGAGTGCCGATTCCCGATGTGGTAATGTCGTAAAGACCTGGATACTCCTGTATAAAGTTAAGAAATTGTTCATCCTGTCTTAAGAGAGTTGAACGTCTGGTGAGTTACTTTAGGTCTTGCGCTCTCCGTTCTCATAGGCTGAAACCGGCCAGCTTATGACAAAAGAAAACGCTGTAGATAAGGGAATTAATTCACACACCTACCTGCAATGCCGTAGCCTAACGGATAAGTCTATGGACAACAATCTCCCATTTATTCAAGGGTCGTGGATTTGACTGTCCCGCGTGAGTGGCACTGATTACACTCAACCAGATCGAAACAGCTGTCCACTGTTGGAGTTCATCACGATCAGTTGATTTTCGACTGTGCACAAAACATAATGACCTACATAATGACCAACAGAACCAGCTTAAATGACGCCATCCAATGTTGTGAGGACGTAATTCTCCAAAAGTCGAATCGTTTATCGACCGCTCAACTTGAAAGGAACAGATGCACACTCTCAGCTAGGATATCCTCAGTAGACATTACAAAGGCCACATATTTTCAAAACCTAAACCAGAAGAAGTAACCAAAAAAGCGATGTTAATCAATCGATTACGCAGGGAAATGTGACGCTAAGTCTGGAAGCAACAATGAAGTACACCTAACGAAAGGAAGCTCCGAAGGCACGTATGCGATCACCACTTTAACCAGTTTCAACTGCAAATGGTACAATAATACATTGCACCTTAAATATTATGAGGATGTAAGGTGTTACAAAAAAATGTTACATGAGAAGTTGTTCAAGGTTGCCTCAACACACAAGTGTTTATCTGTTGAAGTAGGATGCCACAACTTCTGGAGAGAAAGAATAACAACTACCAAATGAGGTACTGCAACCAGACTGTCAAAAGTGTGCACGGATACCGGTGCTGAACGAATCATACATGTAGCATCGCATAGAGCGTTACCTGGATTAATCATTGGGACAATGCAATCTGCTATGATAAAAAGTTGGATGTGGAAGATCACCAATGGTTGGCAACACCGCTGACACAATTTACGAAAAATGGTTACTGGGAGCGACTGTTTTCAAAACACTATCAACTCGTTTCTAAGCCAACTGAAAAGGGGCGATCGGCTTCGGTCGGTGAGAAAAAGAAATGTGACATCTATGGAAATGGAGACGATTAAGTCGAACAAGTAGGTGGCTTGTCACTGTTGACTACCACCTCGCATGACATTATAGATTGCTGATGAACCTCACACAAACATCCAGAGGGACTGCTAAACAATGAATGACGTATGACGAAAAATACACCTTAACGGACAAAAGAAAATGACCCAAATGATTACCTGAGCGGAAACGAGTAACGTCGGCACCGACTAGTTATGTTCCAACAAAGAACATAACACTACGAACACAGCCAAGAACGGTTCATAAAAATAAACGCAGCGACTCACTCTAATGTCAAAGCTCTTCAACGTGTTGCTTTGAGGCGACCACAGCGTCTGCGAAGGGATTGGATTCTTACGACTGCCAATGTCACCATCATCGTTCACAGACGGATTCAATACCGTCTTCATATAACAGCAACCGACCAGCACCATTGCGTCGACTACACTTGACTCGATCATAAGTTTGATAATCGCCGAAGAAAGATCTCCACAGGCATGCAAACCATTCAGAAAAAGTCGATTACTGTTCTCCAACGGTTCTCCAGCACGCTTTCTGATGTTATGTTGTAGGTTGTATCACAACACAAAAGAAGTAATGCAATGATTTCAGTGAAGATATGAACCATTAACACAAACTAATTAGGAAACTATTCAGAAAACACCCCACTGTTTGACGACTGGAAGGGTTGTCCAGTGATAAAATGTATTTTCCAACTGCATTTACAAGAGACCTTAAGCAATGATGTGTCATCATGAAGAGCTAAAAGTGTAAAGGTTTACTTGCACTGACAGTAACATACCATAATGTACAAAAGTTTGCGGATCTATACAAGGTTTATGGTCGGCTGCGGGAATTAAGAAACTGAGATACTTTATTTCAAGGGATATAAATATATCGAGACCAACTATAAGAATAAAATATCCAGTTACGTAATGCGACTCGGTACGCAATGTTTCGTAGGAAATGGTCAAAAAGACGTTGCCACAGCAGGTGTTAACGGAAGTTTAAAACGAACGATCAATTTCAATCAATTCACGGCAGTATGCTAAACAATCACTCGCAATCGGTATTAGGTCAGAAGAACAGATCGATCCCGAAAATGGAAAAGATTGTTCAACCTGTCCATGTCGAATTCATCCTGGTTCATAATCTGCATACCTATATGATCTGAAACTGATTAATCTCCAATGAAATTATATCGGGCACCAAATCGATTATGATTCCAATGCGAAAATGAACGTAAATGGACTTTCATTGGCTGAAATGGACACCCACGTACCACAGAATCATGAAAAAGCAAGGACAGAAAAAAGAGGGGGGAACATTGCTACACAAAGCCCATCCAAACCCAAACAAACGACATTAGGGTGTCCAACCTATGTAAATGAACAACCCGGGTTGTGACAGAGCACCACGATACCCACAAAACAGCCTCTCTACAACTACCTCTCCTTGGCCTCTCCATCGCGTTAAAAACGAATCTGTCCGATGAATTCTAATCTAGAATTCTATTGGCGTGATGCTGTCATACAGCCAACCGAAAGTGATTGGATACAGTGGAAAATTACATTTATGAATTGCTTGAATTTAATACTGATTGATACTACTTTCAGTGAGGGCCTGAAGTTAAAGCTGCTTCGTCATTTGCTGAGCAATGAAGGACAATGTGACTTTGACGCACTTGACTTGCAGCTAGAAATTTCGTTAAATGATGCTCTCATTATACATGCCCGTGAATGGGCAAGCAAAACGGACGTATTCACAGAAAGATTCGGGTTGAAACAGGACGCTGTGGAACCGCTGGGGTATTTTACAGCCTGTCAAGTAACACGCGAACCAAGATACTCCTGGTGACGACTCGTTATCGTTATTGATAGAACACATCTACTCAGTACGTAATTATACTTTCACTGGGAAACAACAACACGGGTTCTCGAAGCTCAAGCTCTCTTCAAGACATTCAAACGGTGGTCAATTGTGCACATCGACGTACCACAACTATTGAGAGGGCATTCGATTCCCCTCCTCCGATAACACAATGGCGCCCGATTCCCCCGGCCAAACAAGAATCAATGACTGCTGTTATAGAAGAAGTGTTCTCGAACAGCCTGATGGAACAAATCGACAGTTCCAAATGGATTTACCCCATAGTCACGGTGCTATAAAGGGCGATACAATACGAATATGCAATGACTGGGAGGCGGTAAATGGACAGATTGTGTTGGATAAATGCATACTCTCAACGGCCGATGAGCTACTGGTCAAAATGGCTGATGCTCAGTTTTTCTTAAAGACGGATTAAGGACAGCATTCCTCTACATGCCGTTAACGTCGGAATCCAAGTACCTTAGAGCCGATAGACCTTTCCACCGTTGGAAACGTCCTCATACCTACCAGTCAACTTACAGAAAACTAGCACCAACGAAGCAGCCTGGGGCATTCGACCGATTAAAAGAGCGGTAAGCGAGCAAAGATCAACCGGTACTGTCAAGACCGACTGGAGTGGCCCGGACCTGTGGACCAGGAACTCACGAGCTTACAACCGGCCTCAAGGTTAATGCCAGACAGCTCTACACAGCTCTGGTGCAAACAGACTCACACAAACCGCAACGTCCACGCTGTGATCCCCAACACACCAGCGCAACGCCGACCAGTCTGTCACCATGCCCAGACCACATGCTACAGTTTGGTCCGGCTTTCGAGTTAACATGGAGGTGGTGTTGTGTACGCGCCGCCTGTGTGTCCCACGCTCGTGTTAGGACTCAAGCTGCGTTCTGATTGACCGCGCCTTCAACGATCAACGACACATTCGTCCACGCACTTAAGAATGACACTACCGCTAGTAAATATGACAATATAGTTTGTACTTCTGCAGGGTCTCTAGTTCTCTCTACCGTTGTTACAGCCTGTAAGGCCTACTGTTGATACCACACGTATACGAATACAACAACGACCAAGTCGGGCGTTCAAATCGCCCGCTAGCATGATGATGTCTGGGTGTTTAGTTTGCCTCAGAAGGTCATGGAGGGCGTCGTAGAACTCAACCTTGGTAACATCCGAGCAATGGTCTGTTGGGGCGTACGCCGATATGATGAACAAACAACGCATTTCTGATTTGCGTCAGCAGAATTCAACCGACGTATTGAGTCCGACAGCGCACAAACGACTGTTCACTGGGATTCAACAGAGACCTCAGTATGATTCCCACTCCAGCTTGATCACGAGATTCAGTTTCGGTATCACCAGAAATCCTGAGAGAAGAGCTTGATTCAACAGTTACCTAGAGATGCACTCAAGTGAATAACGGTGTTAGAATCGTAGACGTTATACGATATCGTTCGGGAATGCTTAGTGTCGTGAAGCTGAAGAAAACAAACAAACTCGCGGCTAGTAAACTGTGGTCTATTATCCGTCACGATGTCTTCCGGGAGCCCGAAGCGGGCGAACAAGTACTTCAACCACCGTATGATGCCGGCTGTAGACACCTCACCACAAAGCTGAACTTTGGGCCTTCTGCTAAAAAGCGTGGCAACCAAGCAGTTCTTCTGGTGTGAACGGGCGGAACTGAATGGACTCATAATATCAATGGTAACCTTGGACCAGAACTTCATTAGGTAGACGACAGGGTTTAGTGGTGCTTCAACTGGTTTGGAACTTTTAACGGCATTTTGGCAGGTGACACAAATACGAACGGATTCTTTCATCTCCAATAACATTCCTGGCCATCAAAACAGGTCTTTTACCCTGCGTTTTGTTCTAACTATTCCTGGATGGTCCTCTTGTACATATGCCATGAATCGAGGAGTTTGGGTAGCCCTACAAACAAGCTTTCGCATAAGACATCCATTTACCACCGCTAGTTCACGCCGCAAAATGCCCGTACCTCACCGGTGAGTTTGTTATCAGCAGGGCAGCTTTGCACGACGGACTGACTGATTTCTCTTGAGTTCACATCGATCTTATTTGCCGATTGAAGCTCTTGTTTGTTGATGACCGGCAGTTTATAAAAATTGAATGCAAAAATCACAAACGTTTCCTCTTCCTTCTTGTGGTCAGCTGCATCCAACAGAAGACGCAAAAGTCCGTCAGAGACTTGATTCTCACAGCCTGGATGTACTTTAACCTGAAAATCATAAGTTAATAACCCCCCATACCATCCGTTTATTCTCAGCGGCTTGAGTCCGTTCGTTTCCTTGTTTAATAGGGTTGCGAGTGCAGCATTGTCTGTGTGAAGTGTCAACAGACGTCCGAATAGGAAAAGGTACCATTGTTCACGGGCCAAACACAGACGACGACCCCCTTTTCGCCTGTTGAGTACAATTCTGCAGATGAAAGCTTTCGGTAAGAACATGCGGCTACCTTTTCCTGATCATTTTGTACCTTAGAGAGAATCGCTCTTAAGCCAATATTCGATGCGTCCGTAGAAACAAACGTAGGGCATCTCTCGTCAATAATTGCCATAACGCGACTGGATGCAATGTGCCTTCTTATTTCATTGAACGCGGATTGTTGTGCTGATTTTAATTCAAAAAGGAATTTTCCACTTCGTCAATGCAAGTAATGGTACCGCCAAAGTGGCCAAATCCGGTAGACGACATACATTATATAAACACAGACCTAAGAAGTGCTTCATTTCCGGCGCATTTTTTGGAATAGGACCTTCTGTAATGGTGCGAACGTTTTCAACGTTAGGTCGGATCCTACCAAAAATGTGACTCCAGGAACATCAAATTTGCGCTTTGTAAGGTTCAACCGACGATCCAGTTACTTTAGTCGTCGTAACATTGCACATACGCGAGAGTCGTGCTTTTCATTAGTGGAACCAAATACACAGATATAATCCATATAAGCCACTTGTCCGAGAAGAGCAGCTAAGGAATGGTTCATGAACTTTTTCCACGCGGTTGGTGCTGAACTAAGGCCCATCGGAAAAACTTTGTACTGAAAAAGTCCATCGGCTGTTAGGAAGTCTGTGGAAGAATGGTTTCCTTACATCCATTTTCAGGGCACCAGTCAGCTTAACGAGTAGCTCATCAGTCGTTGGAATTGTAAATTTATTTAGCACACTGATTATTTAGCGCCTTCGAGTCATTGCTTATATTCGCACGACACCGTCTTTTTTAATACCGTGACCACGGCGTCAACCCATTGGGAACCATTGATATAGTCTAACAAGTTGATGGAAACGATTTCCTCTACGACAGCAGTCACTGATTCTCATTTGGTCAAAGAAACCGGACGCGGCTGTTATACAGGGTGGTTCTTTGAGGCGTATCTGGCGAGCGACAAGCGGTATTCGATCAACAGCTTCTCCAAACAGGTTGGGGTAGGTATTTTACAGGGTCGATGTGTTGATCACCATAATCCTCATGCGATCAATAGGAGGAGTTATCTTCAAGACTACCATGTCATCCCGATTGGGGAGAGCCTGACTGTCCGAAGAGGCAGCCGAGGTTTATTCCATGGATAGATCCACAGCAAAGAAGCTTCGAATGTGAACACATGCAGTTGAGTAACTGGTAAACTCATGGGCTGAGAGATTAATGGCAAATCACTTAAATTATTTTCACAGGAACTTAGTACCAAGGCAGCGGAATCCAAATATACATCAATAGTTGTCCGATATCGATGTGCACAAATGGCCATCGCTCGATCATCTAGTAAAGCCAGCTTTGGCTCAGGAAACTCGCGTCGTTGTTTTACAGCGAGAGTAGAATTTTCTACTGAATAATGATGGCAAGTCATCACCAGAAGTATCCTGACCTTCTTGCGCTACTCGACAGGATCTGCCACATCGAACAAAATGTCCTCATTTAACGTATCTCTTGCAGTCAAGTATATCAGCTGGGCATGCCTTACAATTTGATTTATGCCGGCTGATCCCACAATAGTAACACACTGGAGTAGTTGTCGATGGTGTAACACTGCATCTTGCCGAAGTTAAGACTGTCAGTGTTTTCCACTGGACACAACAGTGTTCAACTGCTGCTGACTTAATCCTGGTGATGTTAACAGCCCCGTCCCAAGACAACTTCGTTGTATCGTCGGTAAGCAGTGTCTCACAGATGCAGCTATCTTCCGTTCACCAACATTTCTTATACGTTTTTATTTTTTGCACAACACTACACACTTGTGGTGAATGCCGCATTCCAGTAGTTCACCTTCTATTCCTAGGAATCACACATCGAATAACGGTTCCATTTAGATTGTTTCAGTAACATTTTGTGACAAGTAATAAAAACGTGTGTAGCGCCCAAACAGTTGGATTAATGAACAACCTACTACGAAATTACTACGGGCACATCGTCCGTGGGTGAATACTTCGTATAAAACCTTGGGTTTACCCATCCTACAAGCTATCAACGTGACCACTGCCTAACAACCAGTAGTAATTCGAGTGTGAGTGATTAAGCATGCGCTTTAGGTTAATTTTATACTTAAGTTTTAACGTAGATCACGTCAGTTTCACAGAAAACACTAGTTGTACTCCGGTAAAATTAGGAAACAGATAACAGAATTCTAGAGTGTAGTTCGAAGCGAAACGTATATCAGTAGGATCAATATTATTGAATGGAGACACAGTGAACACAACTAACGGTTGTGCAGAATCAATGTCTGGTCCAGAGAGGGGAACCAAGTGCAACGTGGACGTAGACAACGTTTGAGAAAACGTTTGAAAAGAAGCTCATGAATTGTTTTTTCAGGACCAATGGTGCTGCAAAAAGGTCCGATCTTCAAGGTGGCTTGTGCGAAAGCACAGTGTGTATTTACAGATAAAAGAATGTTACCGACTACTTTCAGCAGACGGATGATTGTCACGATTTAACTAAGTGAATAACAAATGGGCCATAAACAACTGAAGTAGATATATGAAATTGATGCGGTATACTTAAACAATTCAACATTACAGGTAAACGGAATTCGTAACGACGGAGTTCTCACTCTTGTAGAGTATACCGTAGTGAATCAATTATCCAAGGTACATACGCATTCAGCCCAGTCGGTAACCACCACCGCTCAAAGATGGGCAGAAGTTTGCTTTGAGCATAAGGTACACAAGCTATCGGTAAACAGATATTGCTGGCAGCAATCAGGAACTCTTTAGCACAATCACGAACAGGTCAGACAAGCAGATTGACTTTCATTAACAGACCTTATATAATTATAATCAAACAGCACTGTCTCCTTGCACATAACTTTGGACAAATAATAGATGACCTTTAACAAGAACATATATATAAGGCTGGCTAGTAGCGGCATATACACAACAAGTCGTATACTGTCAATCAAACAATAATCAACGGACACTGCATGAACACAGATCACTGACTTCTCATCCTCACCAGATTGCGCCTGAGAAACAAGGCGCACAATCTGATCCGCAGTTGTGTTAGTAGTGATACGCAGTGGTTGACCGTGTAGATAAATGGGACTAAGCTCCCGCGATGAAGGTGAAGTCGGCCGGGGTTTCTAGAAGTTGCCAAAAAAGATAATCAACTCAAAATATAGGCGAGAACTGCATTTATGAAACCGTTGATGCAGTGCACAGTTTTCGGTTCAGTTCGCGCAAAAATTTCCAGAAACGAAATAGGGAATCAATTACCGAACGTACACGAAGTTTCGACCAACGTATCCGTGACCGGTTCATCTCTGGTTAGACTGAGATGAACCAACATCCCGAGTTAACAGCCAAAATCTTAATGAAATGAAAAAATACAGTCACAGTTGCGGAAAAACTTTCTGAACCATATAAACGTGTTTCCACCGGTGTTATATGTACCGTCGACTTTATGACTGGTTTTTCCCTTTCAAGAAATGCCACTTTTGATCAGTTCCATCAGACAATCTCTGGAGGGCAGTAACAGCAAATAAACGCCGCTTCTCTGCTAATTGCACTTTCACCGATAAAGTAAAAAATTGGTGGGCAAGGACGTGCTCATCAGTCGCATGCTGTTGATCTCAGACGGAATCACGTATGCAATACGTCAGGATTTGCCGGACCGGAATTACCGGCGGCACAGTAAATTAGATGGAGTCAAGATATCGATGAACTACGGACCATAGAAGGTGATCATTCACCCAGCTTGATATAAGATCAAGTGACGTCTGGAAAATAACACTAAATCACAACGGAGTAATAGAAATGATACATGTCTGCCCAAATCCAATGATGTGACACAACCCGAGTTGCCGACTGAATGACTAATTCAATTGCTTGACACAGATTGTCCACTAAATATTGGGTAACAAATCTGTCGGCACCTCTCTGCGGAGGGAATCGAAGTAGGTCAGGACTACAACTGTGGCCGGTGATAGGAGTTCAATGAGATCAGATGAAAGCATTCTCCCACAGGCAGTGGTACTTCTTTCAAGGACTCTCATGACAGAACTACGGTGTATATACTCATTAACCCATAAAGTAACTCTCCGATAAGTTGACACATGTCCATTACAAATATTACCAACCCATTCCCAATATTAACAGGTCACGATGAACATCCTTGAAAGTAGCATCCCTAAAGAAGTTTGAATTATGTACCGGTAGTGGCTCTCAAAAGGGGTTATCCATTCCAGATCACGAGAAAATACTGCAATCAAAATAATTAGGAAGTTGTATGTTCTTAGTCTGAGTTTGATATAATAAACAAAAACTTGAGCACATAGCACCAAAGGGCAAATTTGTGGGATATCTCGTGTACAGTCTGAAGAAAGATTAGGCAGCTAAATTCGTAGTGGAATCAGTAGTCCCTAGTTAAATTTTGGATGAATGGAATTAATAGCCTATCTCAGCTTGCCTACCAAAAACACTTAATTATTGTAACTGATGAGAATCTGAAAACACGCTCTCGGGCGAAACGTTAACAGAGAAGTCTAACGTCTGTCAACTGGTTCAGACCAGGTATGAACAGTGAACAGGTTACGAATACGAATACACGCACTTTTGTACATAAATGTACTACTCATCTACAGCAACCGGTCGTAGCTTACGTATTGAGTGGAACACAAAACCGTGTATTTAGAGAGTTGCTACGCCCGTAATTATCACAATAAGTGGTTTTTAGTGGATGTCTACTGTCAGCTTGTGGCCACCCACAATTTCCTATAACCTAAACTCTCTGGATACGCTGAAATCCGAAAAAATCAGGTTTACCTTGACGACTACGAACTCAACGGTCCCTCTCGTGTTGCTTATTGCGTTAACCTCGTTTATTGCGGCTAAACCTTGAGGTCGCAGTCGGGAACCATTTCACGTTTGTAGCTCACCAACGGTGTTCTTAAATACTATCTGGCCAAGAAAATATTGACCATGACCCTGAATCAATTTGAAATATAACCAACTGACCATCAGTGGTCGAATTGGAATACTCCATACAGGCCAATAAGCATACTTTTGCTGAGCGTATCTGCTGCCAGAAGAACCGCAAAGGTTTTGACACGAACTAACCTCTCTTTCGATTAAAAACCTGGACCACATCATCAGGTTAAGTTCATCCGACATATCAGGGTGGAGACGTTTCCATTGAAGCTTGGTCGCCTTCTCTCTCTTGCATTTGTTGGAGTACGAAACAAGCAATATTCCTTGTCGCAGAAATATTCGAATGAGTTGTTCGTTCTAGATTCCTATCGCGATCTTGCCACGAATGAGCGAGTCGCGCTTGTACAACAAAAATTGTATGATAGTGTCAACGAGTGAAGGTGTGTGATATAAATACCGATCAAGTTATTGGGCAGGCTGCTCCGGCTGAAGAACAGAAAAACGCTGACAGGGCTTAGTTGACCGATCTTTCAAAAAACTGTGTTTATTCACCGGAATATTCGAATCGCGACGACCTTCATAAGGATCAAAATGTATGTTTCAAGCAACCGCTGAGCTCCATCTCCAAGTGCATTACGGAACACTGTCAGTTGGTACGGCATGATCTGCTTCTCCAATTGAATCAATATGGGAAAGTCGTGCCATTTAGCGTTCCAGTCTCCATCACACAGCTAGTGCTATTTCATCCATATCCAACGACTACGAAACGGGAGTCGACGCTTGTTCACTATAAGTTGTCACCCTAATTGCTGGCTTCTACTTTTTCTTTGATACCAAGCCTTTCGTGATATCTAAACCAACATTGGACTTTGATCTAAATCTATTGCTGTGCAGATACAGTCGTATTTCTAACGAGCATTTAAATCGGAAACTCCCTCACCCACCTTCATTAACCGAAGGGTTTGTTGAGTTCTGGCAGTTTTGACAGCAACCTCTCACCAACATGCTTGAAGAAATCAAGAGAGAGATCTGATCCAGAAGCATCGTTACGTCCCAATAATTTGAACTCCAGGGCTTTCTGTGATTCCGAATAAGCGCCTTTTGGAACGCAACAACTGACCCCCATCCCTTTGTCTACATGGTCCGGTTTTGGTCAGCAGAATTGTTCATCACAATATTCAACCCACCTGCCAGGTCGATGCGACCGAATGATGATAAACAAACTATCTTTTCCAGACATAGTCTCACACAAACTGGACGGACGGCATAACCACGAATCTTGGAAAGTAATGTTCTGGTATCCCCCCAAAAAGCCTGTTCTACCTCTTCCGACTGTTCGATCAAGTGATGTTCATGGACTTTCCGCAAGCAATTAGTCAGTCTGCGTCTAAGTTCTTAACGGTCATCACCATATTCAGAATCACGTGGAATCCAGAGACGCTTGTTCATGAGGTTTATCAACGCGACAGAAATCCAGTTTTGTCGTAAATACGCAGTTATTTTAGGAACATGCCTCTTCACATCATGATTTCGTAGCTGTGACGATTTGTTCTCATTGCTCGTTAGGATCTATCGTTTGACTCGAATTGGACAAATTGTTCACCAGTGCTTCCTGGTAAGCGTTCTTCACATTCTCCTCGCTCGAATGCCGGTTAAATACCTTGCATTTACGTGCATATGTCCCATGGGCAAATAACGAAACAAAATGGGCACGCACAACAGCAAGATCCAAGTCCAGGTGATTGCTCCAAAATGTATGATAGTTTTTGACAGTGTAACTGTCAAGTGAATGCCAAACGATCGATTTGTGTTTAAGGCACAACGTGGTCCCTATGTGACATAATGTGTCTTCCTGTGTTGAAATACGGCACTCGAAATACGGAGACGGTGAGATGCGCATGGTTGCGGCAGTCTTTCATCATTGACCTACGAGGAAAGTCTACTAAACAGTTTTCAGTAGCGCAACACACATGCAGAAACATTACACTGATAGACCTCTGTGACAAATAGCTGGGGTTTATGGGACGGGTAGCGTAGGCGATGTAAAACCCATGCGAAAACAGACATGCGACAACAACCACTAACCGAAAGAAGCATGTCAGAGTAAAACCTCAATGAAGGAAGGGTTAAGAATAAACCGAAGCAAGGGAACCACTATAAATGGCAGTGTCGGCGAAGAAACAAACAAAACAATACTTTAAAATTTGTAGAAGGTGCAAACGAGAAGATGGATTGAACAATCACATCAGACAATGAGAATTTGAATGGAGTAATGTGAAAAGTAGATGAACGACGGATGCGAAACTATTTTACGATATGAAATAATCGCAGCAAATCATAATACATACTAAATTAGCCTTTAAAATGGAAATGTGAGAAAAGCAGCGTCTAATTAATGAAAACGATTTCAAGTTATACTACATTTAAACGGAACGTGAGAACATGCTATGCGTTGTGGAAATTAACCATCTGTAGTATCTCACTGGTCACGCTGAGGGTTAGAAACATACTTGACGCAATCAGCAGAACGTACCTTCTTATTCAAGTACGCCCGAGTTTCCCTGAATTGGAAGGCAGAAAAATGAGTCGCCTCGTAAAAACCCAAACGATCACGAAATGACAAAAACTATGGGGTTTTAAATGACCTGAAGGAATTACAAGAAACAATTTACGTTCTAACAAGGTTACGAAAACTGAATACGTTTAAAAAGTGTGATATAGACATACCCAAGGTGACTTGAAATGTCAACGCTGTCAACTGTAATCCATAGATGCCGATGCTTAACCATCATGCAATCGTGAAAAAATATCAAAAGGGAAGCCATAAACTAACGATAAACGGTCACGGGACATAAGGAGTTCATTACACAAATACCACAAATCCGAACTCGAACATTCAACCTGAAGGTGTGTACCTATTGCAAACAACTAACCAACAGACAAGTGAGAGTATGGAGATAAATAATGTGCCAATTGCACCAAAATCGGCTGGAAAGCTGTCCATATGGAACTGGGGATTGAGGGAAGCTCTTAAGTTGAAGACCGCTTTCCGAACTGACGCACAGTCCTTTGAAAAAGTTTTGGGTTAAACAGCCCCTACCAATACTGCTACCATGGCGAGATGGTCGGGCTTGTGTACTGTTTCGATCCGACGGGCTGTACTGACTAGGACTCCGATCCTTCCAGGTGCAACCTTGTCAGACAGGCCAAAGGGAAGCAGTCAGACGAAAAGCAGTTACACTCATCCGACTGTATGTCGCACTACTGACCGCATAGGAGTGCTTAGGTAGTGAGGCACGACCCTATGGGCATACAGCAGAACTATTTTTATAGTTGCGGCATTGCTGTCTTCCGTATCAGGAAGAAGGGGGTTAGAAAAGGTGCCCCCAAACAACGAGCACTCCGATCGCCCAACGGTTGACCGTGACCGCCGGTGTATTATCCAATACGGTCGAAAAACATCTGTTATCTCTCGAAAGCCTGATGTAGCTTCTAGTATATTCACTGCGCGCAGCAGTGTTCAGAATGAGACATCAATGTCTTATTCACTGCGATCTCGGGCTAGGCAAGCCCCTCACTGCCAAGTGAGTCAGACTCTTGATTCATTGGCTCCGGGTGGGGTCCCCCAAGAAAATCCTCCATCCTGTTGTCTTGCA
>LUCH01003282.1:51128-62305 GCA_013368495.1 Paragonimus heterotremus | reverse complement strand
CCCCGTAGAGCGATTGAAAAGCATGCCTATCTATTCGAGGAAAGGCTCTTTTTATCATCTTTTTATTCATCCCTTGAATAATGAAATAATAAATGAGTCGTTAAGAAAGCGGCAAGCATTCACTGCGTGCAATTAGTTGCACGACTGGAGAAAGTGGCACTGAGTTCGTATCAGGCTTTCTATTGCAGGCATACACAGGGTCATGCGTACAGAACAGACAAGCAGGAAAACACGGTTGCAGCCGGGATCCTTAGAGAAGCCACACGATCGCCGGTCACTACAGACTTATACGAAAGGGAGTCTACGCAGTATTTTGTCCATGAATCGTTGAAATGTTTGAGTCGCACTACGAAACCCGAGGGACATCCTTGTGGACTCGAGAAGTCCAAAATTTATTGTAATGCGTATTAACGAGAAGGTTTTAGGGAGCATGAAGACCAACAGATAGAAAAACAAACTGGTGCCTAACATAACTGGGTCATAAAAGATGAAAGTTAGTCATCGGTTCAGTCTTAAGCATGTCATTATTATCAGAAATCACCCGTAAAACATCGCAAAAGCAATGGTATGAAAAACAACCAAACCAGAGGCACGTGTAATATTCCAATGGGTAGTCAGTCACAGATGGCAGCACATAAAATGTCCAGCGTTCGCAATCGAAATACAGTAAGGTATACTTCACAAGAGAGAGAAACCACAAATCAACGAGAAACGTGTATTGGCACAACATGGATACCGAAGGTGATTCAATTCACATCGTGTCCTTGTCCATATATATATATATATATATATATATATATATATATATATATATATATATATATATATATATATATATATATGAAATGTCTAATTTTTGGTTGGCCAATGAATTAGAAAAAACACGCCGACGCCTGGTCAACTTGGCTGGGTCGGCCACATGTTTGCCGGGATGGCTGTTAATGTTACCTTCCTACATGGAAAACCCCATTTCTTACCAGAGTGCACTCCAAGTTTCGTTGCATTTTTCTGTACTTACTGCAATACCTCGATATATGCCTTCACCTGACTACTCACTAGCAGCATAGTGTGGTAGTTCATCCTCACTGCACATCTCCCATCACAAATATGGTTCCAAATACTGTAAGAGTCCCTCTCTATCTCTTCATACTCTCACTGAATTTCGTACCGGCATTTCTGGTGTTGGCACACTCTTCTGTAACCATGGCGGCATAGTATTCACATAGCTGGTTTTCTTTATTCTTACTTAAATGTTCTGCGCCGCGGCGTACTACTGCTGCATAGGGTCTGTAGCGGATATGTAGAATGTTGTTTTTGAGTCACATCTAACTGTACATTTTTCGGTAATTTTGGTGTTCCACCTATTTTTGTTGTAGCCAGACTATCCGTTTTGTACTATTCGTCCCGGGGCTAAAATCACAACTCGCTCCGTGCCTCGCTAGCTTGACGTGCTTTCTATGTACACTGTATTTTTCAGGATCGATGTCAATACACGGAAGTGAACGTATAAACGTTTGGTTCTATATATATCATCGGTTCAATCACTTAATGCTCCATGACTTTTATTTGTTATACCTTTGTCTGTTAACGATTCTAAACCGTTCGAGCAACCCACGGTAGCCATGTCGCTAGTAGTCTCGCCGTTCTTAGAAATAGACCCCATCCTATGGTTCATACACCAAGAGGCGGAATTTTGTAATCACCGAGTGTTTTCTGACCAGGCCAAATCCAGCCAGTTAGTCTCTCGTTTGGCGAAAGAGGTCAGTACACTGCTCTGAGACGTGTTAGTGAACCAGCCTACAGAGAACCGCTATGAAACTCACACTGAAGCGGTAATTGAACAAGTCACTTCTTCAGAAACGACTCACTTGCAGCAGCTATTTGGTGAGTTCAAGCTAGGCGATAAGCTCCTCCACGACCCTACTTCGGGAGTTGCAGCAACTATAAAGCACCTCGCACATGGGTAAGTCTCTTCTTCACGGACTTTGGATACAGAGACCACCAGAGATAGCAAAGGCAATTCTGTCTTTTGCGAGAGCACAACCCTTGGCGGAGATAACCTATCAGGTGATAAAGCGCCCTCAGCTAATTCTTAACCGGGTTGGCGCCCAAACACAGGCTCCGCATACAGTGAGAAGTATTCCGTCACATAATGAAGGCGGCCCGTCTACGCCAGCAGCAAGCATAGAAGCATTGCGGGCCGAAGTCGCAGCTTTGCGCCGCGATTTTAGCAGAAGCTCTTTAGGTTGTCTCGCACGCTGTTGACCTAGCAGATGCCCCAGGCACAAAACGTCATAGCAGAAAGACTATTACTGTTAGTATCACCAACGTTTTGCTACTCGGTCCACCAGGTGCATTAAGCAGTGCACTTACCAGCCGACCAAGCAGGGAGGCTTCCACACCGGCCCATAATGGCGACTAACGTCGTCCGCGTCGTACCTTATCGTCTCATCTTTGTGAAGGATGTAGAAACCGCAGACACGTTCCTGGCTGATGCCGAGAAGCAAGTGGGTGTGGTTACTTCTAGAAAGACTAGAGGTGCCAAGCCATGCGGTCGATAACTCTTTGCTATAAATGACACACCAATAACTACTTACGGGTGACGGTCCTTAATTCTTAATTTTTGCCTCCGGCGGACATTCTGCCGGATGTTTACAATTGCCGCGGTACCTTTATCCGTAATCGGCATCGATTTTCCCCGGCACTTTGACCTTCTGGCCAATAGGAGACGGCGTCTGTTAACCGATTCTAGTATTGAGCTAAGCATACATCGCACTAACGCAACAGTTGCGGCCGTACCACCCATATATGCCCAGTCCGCTGCCCCTAGGCAATTTGTGAATCTCTTCACTGAGTTCCCACGACTCGTTCGCACATTGAACGATATCCCAACGGTAACCTCTAAGGTTACACATCACATTCGAACTAAGGGACCATCGTCTTAACACGGTCCTGCCGGCTGGCTTCGGACTAACTCACACTCGCCAAGAACGAGTTCAAGCACATGCTCGAACTTGGAATAATACTCCTTCCGAGAGTGCATGCGCCTCACCGTTGCGTGTGGTCCCTAAGAAGTCAGGTGATTGACGCTCATGCGACGATTATCGCGGGCTCAACAAAGCAACTGTCCCTGACAAGTACCCAATTCTACACATGCAGGATTTAACTACTGGCTTATATGGAAAAAATGCATTCAACAAGATAAATTCGGTACGTGCTTAGCCAAAGTAGGCATATCCAAAACCGCAGTTTTAACTCTTTTTGGCCTTTTCAAGTCTCTTCGAATGCCAGCTAGTTTGAACAACGCAGCTGAAACCTCTCAACACTTCATTCATGAAGTGACACGCAGTTTGGGCTTCGTCTACTCCTATCTGGGTAGTATTTGGTTATTTCTTCACAAGAAGAATGCCTTATGCATCTTCACACTACATTGAAACGTTTGATCCAACATGGCGTCACAGTTAATTCCATCAAGAACGAACTAAATGGGACCACAATAGAGTTTCTGGGTCATAGGATCTCAGAAAATGGAATCGCCACATTCGCGGATAAGATTAAACCTATCCATGACTGCCCCGAGCCGACTTCTTCCAAGCAACTCCGTCGTTTTAGCGACCTGGTCAACTATTACGGACGTTTCATACCTTGCTGTGCGCACATAATGCATTCAATGATCGATCTCCTACGTGGAGGTGAACGCAAATTCCGGTTCACAAGGGCTACACTTACTGCGTACTTTAAGCTCAAGGATGCGGTTGCCGACTTACCTCTCCTTGCTCATCCTGATTCGAACGCACTACTGTCAATCGAAACCGACGCTTCTGGCACAGTTGTTGGTGCTGTGTTACAGCAGTTCATTGGAAAGTAATGGTAACCCTTAGCTTTCTTCTCCGAACACTTACAACCCGCGGAATCCCGCTACAGAATATTTGGTAGAGTTACTGGCAATTTATTTAAGGCATCGGCCACGGTTTTTGTTCTTCCTGAAGATAAGTTCTTTTGCACTGACTTATGTTAACAAACTCTCCGAGTTCTGTTGAATTTTCTGTCTCCCGATAGAGTGTTACGTGTGTTTTCTCCGGAGTAAGCATCAACATTAATTACTTATGCTTCCTCAACGAGCATTGAAGCTGTGCTAGAATAAGAGGGCCACTTTGCTATTTGCATTTCTGGATGCTTCAGTTCAGCAGGGCGTGGAAATGTGCAGACACAAAGAAGCATTGGTGGTTTACTGGGTGATCACAGGACTTCAAAAATACATGCTCGGTGTTCATTTCAATATAATCACTGATCATGAAACTCTTAAATTCATTTGCAATCTTAATAAGTCCCTTGCTTAGCCTTCTGCGGCGATCGTCAAACGATGAAGTGTTGTTTTGACTGAATATCCATAACACCCAGGGTAACAACGCAAAATTTATTCTTCATGCTGACTGTTTGTCTCAGTATGCTGACTCCGTAGAGGATGGTGACTCAGATCGTTTATTGATTCAGTCACTCCCAATTTCTTTTTCTGATTTAATCTGTGACACTCGAAAATACTGCCGCGCAATTTTGACTTCACTACTTAATGGTTGGAACTGCGATTTTCGGCAAAGATTTATTGAATTCTACAAACGTCGAGATGAATTCTCTGTTACTTCTAACAGACTGTTAGGATTGTCGTTCCTCCCACACCACGATCCCCTGTACCAGTTGGTTTGCACTCCGGTCACTTTGGAGTCTAAGTAATGAAATCATTGGCCTATGTGACTTGTTGGTTGCCAGAATTGAATGCTGATCTGTGTAACACTCCTGTAAACTGTGCTCATTGTGCACATAAAACGCAATCGCGACCATCAAAATGGACAACCTGGTCAATGACTTGTGAAATCTAGCAACGAATACTTGCTGACTATTGTAGTCTATTCTTGAATAAACGCTACGGTTTGACTATCCTCGATTCATATTCACGTCGGCAGGAAGTTTATTTCACATCGTCAGCAATTGCGGATTTCACTCTGATTGCATTGTGAAATACGTTCAGTCGGGAGGAGTTGAGCACCGATAACGACATTCATTTCACTGCACAGAGGTTTGATGACCGGCCGAAAGAAGTTGGATCTCGATATCTGCTCACCACGCCGAGAGAAAATCAATTCAGCGGTGCCGATGAGAATTTTGTGCTTATTCTGAAAAGTGCGGTCAAGTCTGTCAACCCATCCAATTTCGAGGAACTGGAGAATGATGTGAGTAACTTTTTAACGCATTATAGAAATTCTGACCGCTCAACAGTTGAGAACAGTCCAGCTAAGCTGTTCAAGAGCCATGTTCTCCGAACTAACATGCTTAGTTTGAAATCAGCTGAAGTTGTGTATCATCGTGGTAGTGACCTCCGATCATCTGGAGGAAGTGTGCTCACTAACCTGGGTACTCGAATGTGTCGCACACTGGATTTAGATGATGGGTCTGTCCACCGTATGCACAGTGAACATCTTGTCTATAATTTGTCTGTTTCTACCTCTGCAGTGGCTATTATTAATACCTGTGTTTCTGAGTCCAGTCCAGGTTCAAGTCCCTCGGTTGAAGATGCTGTTGAGAACCAACCACTACAGTTGCGACTGTCTGAACGCCTCAAAAACAAATAACGTAGAAACTATAACTACCTTGACTCATTTAGACTATGGCAGTTGTGGTAATAGTCAATAAACCTATTTCTCATAACTGTTATTCCATTACATTGTTGACGATAAGCTGTGCAATTCCGCACGAGAGATAAATACCTGATTTGTTCAGTTAAGGGTGGTATTAATACTGCGTCGAAGTTCTGGGGTTGAGCTAGATCGATTACTTCACTTCTGTGTTTCTGGAATCATCACACATTTCGACATACTGTCATCTCTACTTCTGCATTATTGGGTTGTTTCCAATGAATCGTTTGTACTTCATGATCACTACTCTTCAGCAATGAAAGAACATCCATCTGGTCGATATCTGACTCTTTTAGCGTGGACGCCAGATCTGATGTGGACGTTTGGTTACCGAGGCCGCTAGTAGGTATGTAGATGTGCTGGTGTTAACAGAAGTCTAATAATAAATTGTTCATGCTTTTCTCGCAGACATTTGTAAAAGGTAGACAGTTCTAGAGCTCCCAATTAGTATGAAGCACACTGAAGTCACCCACGCGGCGTAAAATTATAGCTCCTGCAGCAACGAGGCCGCTTCTGATCCAGGCGTCCTGTGAATAACACCCATCATCTCATGAATTTCGACGGGAAGTTTTATTTTGCACGGCACACATAGCATCCATCCTGGTCTGAGGTCGCTGCAATGATTATGATTGGAATATCCTGTCGTATATACAAGGGCACTCCACCTTCACACTGCATATACAACGTGTCAAAAATGAAAGGTTGAAATCCAGGACTAACCGCTTCAGCGTTTGAGACAGAGATCGTGAGCTACGTTTCTGTGAGTGCTATCAGCTCCGGCAGATATCAACCAACACGATGTTTCCACTCTTTGGTCGCTCAACATACCCACAACGTTGATGCACATTGTCACCCCGGACAATCTGTTTACGGTCGCGCCACTATGACCACTGATTTCCCTTTGCGAAAATCATCGGGGCCCAAATCATACCCGGCCTCGGGCGAACTGTTTGAAAGTCCTGAATGAACAGTCTCCGTTTGTTACAAGGTGTACGTTCCCATAAGTTTCCCGAGACACTCTCTCCTCCTAAGAAAAATCACGTGAGGTGAAAATATTCTGTTCTTTTCGTCTGGGAGTGTGATGTAGAAATCTTGTCGCCATTTTTGAAGACGTCAACTCTACCCCCAGCAGTCGACGATGAGATTACTGGCCTCCTGAGCTTCGTCTCAGTATAGCTATGCCACTCACAGTTACACCCACTAAAAGTTCCTCTTCACCCGCGATGAACATGCTCTCTAATACCAACCCAAAGTTTTTATCAAGGTTCATTCCCTCGTGCTCACTCCACTCGGGAACATTACGTACAGTAATACAGGTCTGTGTTAATGAGGATGTTTGTACTGAGGCTATTGGAAAGGGTTTGGTTATTGTTATCTTCGCAGGGCTTGCGTGGTTAGGTACAAGTAAAAGGGTGACAACGGAAGTGCCCTTTGATTTAATTTCACTTTTATAAGTAACGCAGTCTTTGACTGTTGGCTGACTACGCTCTTCCTCTGGATTCTTTTGCTGCATGACGCAAGGTTTATTGACACCACAGGCAACGAAACTTCTTGTAGTTAACATTATCCTCACGGGACGCCACTTCATCGGCATTTTGCGAGCACTGGGTTACCCACATGTAGCATTTGCATTGTTGTAGGATATTGATTCCCGTAGGCAACACAACCTAGCGCCCATGAGATGACAATTAAGACAGGGAAACTTTATAAGATAGAAACCAATTTGTTTGGGACAGTTGGAGCTATTTGACTGGAAGAACTACTAAACCATCCTTTACGAATGTCGTCTTGTTAAACTTGAGTACGTTTAGCGATGTACTTATGGAATTTGAGGTGAGTTCTACCTCAAACGCGATGTCAGTTACGATATATGCATCTGGCACAAATCGTGCAGCCAAGGGCAATGATCAGTTATTCACCTCCATGTGTTGTATAATACACAATTTTGTGAACCATGACGAGCAAAGTTGTGAGCATTGACCTAGTCGGACTTTTGCCATTGTAGTGGACCCAAACACTATATACAGCTCAGGTACGAACGTGAAGTGAAACTGTGATGAAAGCAAAAGAAACCAACTTACAGTAGTTTATGAAGGTGCGTTGGTTAACAATTCCATCACACTGAATAGAGGTATTTCGATTTGTAATTCTGCTTTCAAGGGATTTTGAGTACATAGCGGAGGTAATCGTGGAGACAGACAAATCCGGAAGTTCGCTCAAACGGATAGTTGATTCCGCTAGCCTTTAACTCATCAAAAAGCATTACACAGACTACACGGAGCGGAGATGGAACTTACGGCTCGCGATCTTCGAAAAAAATTGCGCGTTCCATTCAGATGATTTAAATACCAGATGTACATGTAAACCTGTGAAAGGTAAAAGGTGCGAGAAACAATTTACCTAATGCTGTACAGACGTTACACCATGCATTTTTTTGAGTACGTGTGTATCTTAACATGTATGGACTGATTTATACGTTAGCCAGACACCATACCAATTCTAACTGGCTAGTTAGAAGTCGTTGCACGAACACTTCTCGAATGTCAGGTCACTCGGTTTGGTTGTCCGGGTGACTACTGGCTGTGGTTGATATTATGAATGTGCCTAAACAGTGTTTCTCAACTAATTTGGGCATAGAAGAATTTGTACTACCGCCTACCAGGTGGTGGCCAACGGATTGGCTGAAAAGTTCTCTATCTTCTACTAACAATCCTTTTTGTCAAGAGATTCCCTTGCTCTTTCTGTCAGGTATTTGAAACATCCTGAAGGCCAGTTTATATACCACCTGCTCAGATAGTCTATGGACGCTCGCTATGCTTGTCCGGAGAGTTGGTTGCTTCACGCGCAGAAGAACTCATCAACGTTGCTGATTACGTTGAGTGTTTGTCCCAGCATCTGCGACGACACCGACATAGGCCGACGCTCCTCTGTCAACTGGTTCTCACATTTTGACCTGCACCGTTGCTCCACGACGACCTTTATAGGCACAGTATGCAAATCCGTTTCGCGTAGACAGACAGCAAGATAATACTTTCGTAGTGGAGCGCAAAATTGAACGAGAGCTTGTATCAAATGAAGTCAAATAGTTTGGGCGTCGTATCTAACATGTTAGTGATAAATGGATTGAGAATAACACAACGCTACGAGCAGATTAAACTAACGTGTGTCGAGGTATCTATGTCAGAACTGATGCACAACCAGCAGGAGCCTCTTTAAGTAATGCTTTGCCCAACATTAACATACGTTTAGATACGGTCATGGTCTCCCTATCAATTCTGTTACAACTTGGAAAACAAGCTGACATCAGTTGGTCCCTGGGTTATGCTAAGCTTCAAGTGGAACGAGGGATCAACATCACTAATGATCTCTCTCAATCCACTAACCGTAGGGTGCTTGTCCGGGGGATAACCTACAGCTTAGTCGCTTACTGAACCAATCCACTGCGAAGATGTTCGCACGTGTTTTCCAATTATGTCCGGTCGGGCCTACCCTTCCTTCTTGAAGCAGGATATTAATGTGGCACAGAAAGTCCCACCTGAACACCGATGAGTCATTGGAAACTTAAAACTTCTACACAAGATCCATCATGATGAGCCCCACTTAAATTGACATACAACTTGCGCCGTCAATAAGTGAAGGTAACCCAGCAGTGTCCACCCATCCTGCACGGACAGTATGCTCTTTCTCTGCGTGCTTGTCTGCAATAAAACTGACTGTCGAAGGCGGTAGTACAGGTGCCTGATACCCAATCGTTTAACCGAAAGCTTGATAAACACATACGGGAGAATTGTCTGCATACAACTTTTGAAGTCGCACTTGTCACCTCTAGTGGACACCGGAATTCCATCAGGTAACTGAATAGTTGGTTAACCTGGGGTTTGTGTACTGCCTATCTGACCCTTGTTTGTATGTTTGATGAAAGCTTGGTATGTATTTCGGCTACTGCTCCTGTAAGTCTAAGAAAAATGTCTGAAGCTTGGATACCTCCTTCATAAACAGTAACTTCTGTTAGGCACATTCAAACTTACACTTCAGTTTTATGCAACAAGTTAACAGAGTTTCGTGAACGTTGTTTTTGCGAAAAGCTCCACATGGTTGCAGTCGCTGCATTCTTTTTCACTAACTCTTCGTTTGATTCTGACCTAGAAATTGAAGGCACCGTTTTTCCGCGCATATAGAACGGAAGGTAAATGTGATGTTCGAGTACCAACCTCCTCTGACCTCATATGGTTACATCACACGAGTAAGACCGTATCAATGGCCATTGAAACAATATGTAAGGGCTCAGGTACTTCACTGACCTTCATGCGGCATGATGTGTAAGGTTCCAAAACGGACTGTTGCATATTGCACCTAGTTCAGTAAGAAAGTAAGCACTATGTATGCTGTCCGACTGTTTGTTCGCATGTCATATGGCTATGTGCCACGAATGGAAGAAATCACATGTTTCAGTTTACTCCCTACCCAACAGCCTGATTTTAACCTCCATAGCTCATTTTCTCTCGCTGATACCCTTTATAGCATTGTACGAGACCACTCGTGCATTCCGTTCAATAAACACTCGGCCTCCGTTCTCAAAGGCCCTTTTATATATCACGTCTGGTTAATCCGTACTTAGGAAGAGCGACTTAGTATGCCGTGCATTGAAAATAGGTATCCACCGCCAGCAAATTTCTAACTAGTTCCACAACAACGTTGGAGTTATCTAGATTCCCACATAGTAGCTGAATAGATGTTTGCTGTTTTCACAATGGACCCAAGCATTGAAAACAACAAGATCACGTTTCAAGGCGCTTGCCGTCGATTTACCGAAGGAATTCACAAAATCCAGGGCGACTAGCATTAGGAGACCCATCTCCTAACGAAACAACCAGGACGCATCACGCCACGTCGATCGGCCGGCCCAGTTCGAAAGGTATAGTCGTGGGTGGTGATATGGTTCCACTCAGCTAATCAGATTGCAGGTGTGGTCGAACACCTAGGCGTTGTCTGGATTGTGTTTTTTCTCCCGTTGCTTTTTGATGTACCCTGTAACATGATTTGCTCTGACATCCTGACTGCCACATGTGTCTGTTTTATTTGATTCGCCTTGTATCTGTTAACCATTTATGGTAGTCATTTATGGTAGAGCATCTATGGCCTAATTTTGTCTTGCTCCTCCAACAAACGGTGTCGCCGCGTCTCTTTTGCTTTCTCGGTTTCGGGTCAAGTGACTGAGCGCGTAACCAAGGCAACAATCCAATAACTGGTGTCAAAAACAAAGTGTGTCCATGTAAGTTTAAGTTGATCACCGACAAAAGTTTTAAAATGTAGTTAAAGCAATTTCTCTTACATCTGTTTAGTCTGCCAAAGCACTGATGGATAGGGACTGTCGTTGTATGTAATCAACTGCAGGGTATCATGGAAGTGTGACGCAAGTACTTCAGCAGCCCACTAAATCTACAGATTAGCGACAACTGGACAAATGTGATTGACTTGCCATCATAG
>LUCH01003282.1:13842-40161 GCA_013368495.1 Paragonimus heterotremus | reverse complement strand
GTGCACTCTGACGTAAAATGGTGTTTTCCACACATAAAGTTAACATAGGCAATAGTGATGTCCCTGGATAAATGTTAAGTGCAGATGAGTTTTATTTCGATTTCTTGAATAAACAATAGCATTGCTATCCAAATTCGTGGTTCACAACATCAGTAAACAAGTGCCGTTAACTAAAACGTAGTGATAATTACCTAACTAGTGAACTGTTGCAATCAACAGCTTCTTCGTCGGTGATAAAAGACGTCATGAGCTCTGCAATGACATACCAAGTGTGTCGGTTTGACTAAGGAAATAACTGCTCCGATTAACACCACGCTCAGCCAATCTGTCATTGAAATTTGGAACTGTGGTCAATGGATGTGGTTGTTAGCTTTCCGTTAAGCATATACAGCAGTCAGAACGTCGTTGTTATTAATGAACGCTTCATAGGGTGGACTAAAACGTCCACAATAGTGGATAAGCATCTATACAATATGAAGAAATCCGTAACTGACTAGTTGTTCTGCATTCAGAGGTTCCAAGAAGTAAATTATATGAACAGATCCACCGCTTTAGGGACAGGAAGTTGTAGAACAGTCAAGAGCGAGTACGGGTGAATAAAGTTTGATGGATATTATACCACTCACAATCAAACCGCCTGCCAGTTGCACAATCGGGGATGGTGCTGACGACCAAAGGTATGGGTCAGGTGAGTATCTTCCCACGACCTATGTTTGTCCACTGCTCCCAACCGCATTGCTCAAACTGTAGCATTATAAGCTCTCAAACACCACCCAACAATAGGGACATTGTTTAACTGCTTTCACTAAGTCGATTTCTTCGACCTAAGTGAAAAGTCCTATTTATGAGATCTTCAGTTGAACGGATAAAAAACGATTCTCTGAATTGTATAAACAAAATGATCGGACAAGCTGAATGTCGTTCA
Organism: Paragonimus heterotremus; assembly: GCA_013368495.1. NCBI lineage: Eukaryota > Metazoa > Platyhelminthes > Trematoda > Plagiorchiida > Troglotrematidae > Paragonimus > Paragonimus heterotremus. The sequence continues at coordinate 39,236 of LUCH01003282.1, read as the reverse complement.
CTTGAGGTTAGGGGGCAGTGTTCAAATTTGTTGTTAGGCTAACTTAGTTATGATCATCATGCCTGTTTCAAGGTCAGAAAGACTAGATCACATCTTTGGGTTCACAGGACTATGTACTGTTGACAAGCGAAATTTGAGTCGGATTTTTCGAGGTGAGCTAGTAGTTTACCTATGCGCAAAGGCTTAGCAAAGTGTTCTTTTTTATGTGTATTGAATTAGAATTCACTATTCGATCTATGGTAGTGACAGAAGCCATCACGACTATTTGGCCAACAAATAAGCTTATGACGAAACGAATGGATCACTACATATAAGTATACTGAATCGGGGGAATTGGCCAGCTCTAATATCATAATTGCACTGGATGTTTCCAAGGAACAGTTGGTCTTAGAGATATAAGGCTGAAATAATGTGTTCAAACTACGCACAAGCGGAGCGTATGTACAACCTAATTGAGATCTAGAAGGCTCCACGTTAAAATCAAAGTGTCTCAGTGAAATGTCAGATAACCAAAATCCGAAATATACCTGATCAGAAACAAAGTACACCAACACTAATATCACGGATACCGGCTATGCATGTGACATGAGTCTCCAAACGAAAACGTACACTCATTGGTCACTTCAGTATCCCCGCTATAGGACCGTAGCTTGACTAGAAAACGAAGAAAGCCCGAGCGGCCTTTTCTCTTTATCCAGAACAAACATTGAGGTTGGATGAAGAGAGTGAATTTTGGCAGTCGAGCAATACTACTCACATGAGTTGTAAGACTGAGGCGAATATTTGATGAAATACAAAGAAAGACTTACATAATGAAATTTTGCCGCCTCCGGTTCCCTTTGAAGCAGTTTATCCATTAAAATAGTTTTGTCGTACAAGCGAGTTGTTGTTTTGTTGAATTAAAACACGTTTAGGTTCTGTTAATCAACGTTTTTCTTACCAGACGTTCCCTTCGCTAAAAACACTAAGATTCATTTGGATAATTATAGCATACAAGTTAACAGTGTAATATTGTCTTAGCTCTTTCCCTAACTTCTGTGTATGATCCCTTTTCAGTGGAGACTTTCCAAACAACAGCCAATAAAAACCATATCCCCAACCACTTTCCATTTATATTCACTTTACTGTTTTTTAGAAAAATTCGTTTGGTTATTACAAAAATAAATATTGTTGATCCAACACTAAAGAACTGGTGAACTTTGGAAAAACCGGTATTTCACTAGATGAATGCACACCAAACGGGATGAACCTGAGTGAAAACAGTTCTGTATTAACAACTGTATCGCAACCAGTGCTACTGTCCGTAGTTAAAACATGATGAACAAGATTAAGCAAAAACTAGTCAAACGGAGTTGATCTGATGATAAAAACCACGTATCCGTTTCATCGTATCCAGATTATTTTTTTTATCTCAGGCAGGATTGAACGATGCAGCATACCAAGAGACCCTACGGTTCTACCTACCTCACTTTCATACATTGCAAGTTCCTCCCTTCTTCGTTAGGCTCTGATCCCGACCGTGTTAACACCTTGTATGATCCAGCTTCATATTTAACACAGATTTGGAACAGTTCCATCTTTATTGCATTTGCCCTGTTTCGTATGAATCATAACTTTGTAACCAAGTTTAATCTTACTTTGGGATTAACCTCTAGTTTATGTGTAAAATTTCCCGTCTACTGTGCTACATTCATTTAGGCTAACTGACAGTGTTGCAGCAAATTCACATGCTGCGTTGTTTTTATCTCCTCCCTGCTGCGAACAGCGAGCGTTAGTCAGCACAACTTAACCGTTTATATTCCCCATGGGAAGTCGTTTTTCCCAAAACTAAAAACACAATTTGTTTGTAAGTTAAGTCGTTAGGCGTGACCGCACACACCGACATGGCGATTACCGATGACTAATCCTTTCGTGGTGTGTCGACGAAATGGTCTCATGTGACCTTTTCCGTATCGACCGTTGGTAGGCGTGTTGTCAGCCTGCCCGTTCCTCGCTGTTATGGACAGTAATCAAATATGGGCCGACAAACATTGCAAATTAATCACGGTGCCCTTATAAACAAGAAGGGTTGTTGTAACTTTAGGTGAGTGAAACCCAATTTGAGATCATAAATGCGGTGGCCACCCTCTTCTTCCGGAAGGATAAAACTTGGTCATTTTATTCCGTGACAACCCAAATCGATTTAGATCAACCTGCGACGCATCTGATTCATCAGGAATAACAATTTTTTTCTAACTCACCCCAGTCACTGTCTTCATATTTATTGCGTTGTAATTAGCCTGATGATCAAACACAGAAAACAAGTCTTGTTCGCCACTTTGTCGTTCTCATGATTTCATTGGGTATTTCCAAACGAACTATAGGGAAAACTAAAGAAGTCAGGTTTGTGATATCGTGGCTGAGAAACAAACTAAAGTCATTGAATGAAGTACGCAACGGGTGAGAGAATGCGTCAATCGAGAGCCAGCGTAGACTCAATCTGAGGCGATATTATACGTTAGCTTCAATCTATTAAGGAAGTATGCTTTAGAAAAATCTCAATGTGATCCCAAATCCTGACTTGTCTACACATATTCAATACCCGTTACATTATACTAGCCTCCAGATGAATTTTCACTTCTAAGTCTTCCGGAACTGCTCCCCTGATAGAAGTTTCAATAACAGAAGAGAACAAAGACGGAACGCGTGAACGCAAACCACGTGATTACCAAAAGTTTAGTGCAATTTGCCGTCCTAACATGCGGTATGGGTCTACCAGTCCATGGATCTTCGTTATAACTTAGCAAAAATATTCGCAGCCTGACTTGTACTGAAAATGATCAAAAGTTTAAGCGAGATACATGTTCACCCTTGAGGTTAGCTCTGAATCTGTTCCATGTATAGTGTGTGAACCAGATTATTTTAATTAACGCTTTGTACACTACATGAATTTAAGATCATTACACACAAATACATCGATGGCAACTTTCTCAAGGACCCTCGTGGCTATTATCTGGCTTCAAATGATTTGGATTGTACGTGCGGAAGATCGCAAGCATTGACGCTTTTATTGATCACCAGAGTGCAAATCACGAGCACATCAGTTCTCTAAACATGCACATCCAACAATTACACTTAAGTGAATAAACGTAGTGACCAGAAGAATAACACAGAAGTTCAAAGTGTTTGGTTGTTGCGGAAATCGGTAAATTTTCAGCTAATTCACCACCCCCACACAACTAGAACAAAATTATATGCCCTAATAGTATGAACTGCGTGAAAATTGTTAGTTTGTTCTGAGTAAGACCCGGTTGCTTCAGACTTTTTTTTCGGGAATGACGTTACAGTAATTCAACTGAGTATTCATATCTCGAAGTTGCCACTATAACACACAACTGTGATTCTTGCAATCAAATGACTGCGAATGTTCGTGAACCGTCCCGTGTTTTACTAATTCAATGCTTCATCTAGTTCACGTTACTCACAGCTTTCAATTCGGCTAAGCTTCCGGCAGTGTTTGAAATTTTAACAGTCGACATTCCGCCAGATAAAGTTTCACCAGTCGAAATTCGTTTAATGTATAATCACACGAACAGCAGTTGTCAGGCAACAATAAAGATAAATGAGAAGCAGAAAATCAAATTGATTTCAATTTACTATTTTGTCGGAGTGAAATATTATATGTAATTTTGTGCGAGTAATCTCAAAACGATCGAGTTTAACAATATCTGACAACGGTTGCAATTCTCGTCTATCTATCGGTAGTTACTTGCGTTTTGGACATGGCTTTCCAAGAGCTGAACTTTGAAACAGTACAGTTAACTCTATACGTACTTCATTGTAGTGAAAGTTCTATTACATTTCTTTCCCATGTTCTGTGCAGTGTTTTGACAATCTGATTGAATCTATGATATTCTCTGCTTTAAGGGATAATGCAAAGATAACTTAATTGGGGGTGATATGTGAGCAGCAATACTGTTTATCAGAAGTCCGCGTACACTTCTAAAACCGTATTTGTCCAGATGCTATTTAGTTAATCAGTTCAATTTGACGGAGAAATATAGATAAAAAAATAGTAAGAAGTTCTAAAATGTCGTTTACGGAACGTGAACGTCAAGACAGATAAATAACTGTGAATTAGACTGAAATGTTCGTCAATGCTGCTCTTGACAACAGACGCAATTGACTGAATTTTTCTCTAGATAGAGATGGAAGAAGTGGATTTTCTTGGTAGTCAAGAGATTTTATTCTGGCCAAAGTAAATGGAGCACATTTTGGTTAATAAACATCGCTTATTATTTTATAAGTACTGTTCACTCTAATTAGTCAAACCCGCTGTTACTTCGAAGCAATCAAAATACCGCTCGAAAATTTGATAAATTCTTTTATTTCAGCTTAAAAATAAGTCCTCATCAAGGAGTCATCGACTGCAGTTAACAAGACAGTTACTGTGTCTCCTCCCAAAACGATCAGATAATTTGAATATCAGTTATAAGCGAATGTGGCTGAGTGTTCATGTACGATGATACAGTCGTGCTTAATGCGAAGTGAATGAGGCAGTGATCAACACGACTGCTTCATGAAAGTAGGGTCCTAGTCCCGGTCGTGGCACTGATGAGGTTTAAATAGTGCATAACTCGAGCATAGCGATTCGTCACTAATGGGGCTGGCTGAAACATCTATGGGAATACGACGGTCGCGACCAGTTGTGAATGACGTTTAACTTATATCCACACAGTCCCGTACTGTTTACCACTAACTAAACAAATGTGATAAACGACTTAAAACTGAGATCGGACCATATTCTCACTTCCGATAAAGTTGATTTTTCTACAGCAGCCAAAGTCAAGTTACAGTTCAATTCTTGAAGAAAATGTGTTTTTAACCGGATAACCTTTGCAATAGTTAGTTGGCGCCTTCTCCCTTCAGCTTTACATCTGCAACGACAAACAAACGTGATATCCAGTATTTTACTGTAATTTGTTGATGTTTCAACCTTCGGCGATTCTTTGACCAGTTATGAGTAATGTTTAGCTTATATCAACTCAGTCTCCTACTGTCGTGAGATGCAGCGATCGTACGATACTATTCACATCACTGCCATTCAGTAACGGGTCCAGAGCATAGATTATGTCGTTGAAGTAATCGCAGGTAAAATACAAGAGGAAATACTGGAGTGCAGTATCGAATGAAATGGTTGTTGGTACGTGAAGGAACGTAAGGGAACTGAGCATTGGCATCTGTGACAACTATGACGGCCTGAGCCCAGTACTGTACGGGGATGAGTGTTTTTGTTTGTCGTCTTGTTAAACGCAAAACCCATACGTTGCTTTCATGGATAAACAATTCTTGTGCCATCCGCGTTCTTGGCTCACGACACTCGGTGCGGTGACCAGGATTGGGGATGAAGATCCAGGTGGCCACGGCCGTTCGAGAATGGAGACTTCCGGAGTTTCCTGGAGGACTTCGAAGACGTGGCGGAAATGCTCGAAGTCAAGACCGACCGGGCGAAGCTGGCGGCCTTGCCGATGCCGCACTCCGATGTATCTTCTCATATTTTTCCTTCGGTTGTTTCAGTGTCAACGTCTATGCTCTGGCCCCCACTAGTGAATAGCAGTGGTGTCAGTAGTACCGTACGATCGCTCCTCCTCGCTACACTACTAATCATTATTTAGTGTCATTTTCTTCAGCAGTCGATTAAATGTTCAAATATACATTCTTTTTCTGGTTTCAGTATTGCTACTTATCAGTACGTAAACCACTGTGGAAAACGGATACAAAAGGATGCTCACGGTTTTAACTCTACCACCCCCAAATTCATTATTAGCCCAGTGGCAAATGTTCTAGACCTAAATAACTGATTCGTTTCTCCAACGGAATATCTTGATATTCCGCGAGGAGGTGGGAGAATATTAATGCTATCAAACGACTGACATCTAAAAGACTGTTCCGCTTTTCTTGCTCGTGTGATAGTTTGGCGAAGGGCTTCACAGTGGATGACACATACGAATGGTCAGTAATCATGTGGCGACTATAGTGCTTCACACAATCTGGCATGTTTCGTTCGTTTAGCACATATCTTCATCTTCTGCTCTAATCGTGTATGGTCATGATCCACATAAGTTTGCAAAAAATTTTACCCAGTTAAAAACGTCTCCGTTGCTCTTACATCACAACATTCTGATTTTCTGCTTTCAGAACGTTAGTAGCAATTGCCCTTCTGATATTAAACTTTACGAATAAGTAGACACAGGTATTCAAGTTATTGCTTCTTTTCTGAAACAGTTCATGACTTTTGGCTTCAGGAACAAAGTAACGTTGTTCAAAGTGATCCAGGTTTAGTCGGTTTGGTCATTTTAGACAGTGTGAATCTAAAGCCGTTCAATTTGACCCGTCTCATTCAGCGTGTGCGTTTAGCCTAGCAAGGATAGCAAACTGCAAGTGTAGTAATTAGAACACCACACTAAGGCAATGAGTCAGGTGGTCCAAATCACAAAACCTCATCTTCTGAGGAAGCAGTGAGAAAACCCGGAGGGCAATGTTCCTCCGATAAACTTGCATACGCGGTGACTGCAAGATTGATTGGTACTCATCAAAAGCTACACAAAAGAACATCAAATATATATGACGATAACAAAAAAACTGTTACTTTTTCGATCGTCGTTGTTGTATTTAAGTGGGAGATCCCGGTTAAAAGAGAAAGAACAATCAACAGAATTAAAACGTTAAACTTAAGCATCGATTTACAGTTAATATTTTTAATTGTACAAGTGATAGTTAATCTCGTTTAACCGTCACTTGTCTACAAGTCCGATCCATTTTAATGCAGCTAGACATTAATCTGTACACTGTAAAGATCGACCCTAGCCTGACTCACTAAACTGAAGGGATCAAAACTAACCTAAACTGATAGGTAACTGACCCCGGATATTAGTGTCTAAGATGATTTCTGCTGTGACATGCACGTTAGTGGACCAACTGTCAATGGATATGTGTAAGCAATGCTGTTCCAGTAGTATTGAGGTTTTGATGACTGCTAGGTATAGCGAACTATCGGGATTGTGAACCGTCATGATTCTGTTTCAGACTCGCTTACATCATACTGGTGTACACCACACTCTGAGATGATAGTTTTGTATCTTGTATCCAAGTAAACTCAATGGCTGAAAGTAAGAATCGTCGTATTTCCGATTCAACACAGGACATGGGAATGTTCGTCTACATTAGCCGCATCCAACACTATCCTTCGGTGTGTGCTACAAAAGTATTCTGAGGACGACAAAATTGCGAACAAGACTTGTTTTCCGTGTTTGATCATCAGGCTAATTACAACACAATAAATATGAAAACGGTAACTGGGGTGAGTAAGAGAAACGGTCAATCCAACGACATGTTTACAGAAAACAAACTTGCAGTGGCCAGTACATTCACTTTGATAGTTTCGTTCCGCTAAATCAAAAACGAAACCTCATATGGAGTCTGACGGGTAGGGCGTCAAAGATCTGCACTTCTGACACTTTACCAGCTGAGCTAGACTTTCTACAAGAAGTGTTCATGCAAAATGGCTACCCAATACGTTTCATTCAGAAGGCGATGCAGGCGGTAGAGTTGAAATTTAAGTCACCTTCTGCGAATAAGAAACTTGTGTTTATCAGTCTTCCTTTCAACGGTGATCCGATGGCCGAAATGATCTCGAGAAAGCTGAAAAAGTCAGTAGAAACAACCTATTATGCCGCTCAGTTGTGCGTGAGTTTCCGTTCAACACCTGTTATCATGTCACAACTCAAAGACAAACTTCCTTTTTCTACAGCCAGTTGTTGTGTGTACTCATTTGTTTGCTCGTGTCGAGCATCATACATTGGTCGTACTACAAGGCGATTGTCTGACAAAATGCGTGAACACCATCCTGCTTGGTTGAATAGTGTTGTGGTTAAAACGGTTACAAGTGCAATCGTTGCCCATTTGACTGACTCTAATCATTCTGTCAGTAAGAAAGACGCTTTTCAGATTGTTTACCGAGTGCCAAGGAATCGATCGAAGATGGTGAGATTCCGAATGTTGACCGTTGCCGAGGCCATTAGTATCTGATTACGTAACCCTGACCTCTGGCCTACAATCAGTCAAGTCCACGAATTGGAACAGTGATTGAGTAATTGATAACACACGCTTCCCATAACCTCTACTGACCGTTTCTCTTACTCACCCCGGTTACCGTTTTCATGTTCACTGCATTGTAATTAGCCTGATAATCAAACACGGAAAACAAGTCTTGTTCGCTACTTTGTCGTTCTCATGACTTCGTTGGGTATCTTCGAGTGCATATTCTGAGGAGACAGTGCTTCGATATGATTTTCCGATTATTGTGGCCTTGCAAAAGGGTGAAAAACAGTCTATCGAAAATCTCCTCAAGACGTGGTTGTCAAGCGTTTATAAGAATGTTCGTAAAAATGGTTGCCTCCTGAAATCTTTTTGAATGCTGATTGATCAGATAGTGGAAGCCATTGCTCACACCAAAAGCGTGCTGCACTCAGACTCAAGGTCATCAAAAGATTCTGTTTGTCACACTCGTTGTAGACGGTAATTAAAACACAATATCGCATTTCTATGTTTAATGTAGCCACATCCACTCCTGAGACTAACTGTTCATGAAAGAAGTCTGGTCATTATGAGTTTTCCCATGGTAAATGGACGATGATAAACAGGTCAGGCCAATTTGTCACGACAGGTGGCTGTCAGTAATGTCTCTCCACTTTCTCCTCCCCAGCAGCCATCAAGATGACAACTCCTTGTCAGCAAGCGTGTACCTCCCTTCGTTTAACGCCGGATAGTGCGTCATGCACCTTTGCTTCTTGACCGAAACGTTCATCATAGAGTAGGAGAGTTTCACTTGTTGAGTCATTGCTGATGTCCTCAGTTCGTAGCCATGGCTACGATGAAATGAATGGATTAGTTTTCGTAGCCAGATATGACCGCACATCAAATCGTCTTTAACAATAGGTGATAACCCACCTGAACAAAAGAATGGACAAATCAGCTAGCCACCTGGGACTGGACGTGAGAAATTGAGGCTGTCGATCGCGACTTGCTGCAGTGGAAGAGTAACTACTCTCTAAAGGTAAAACGACTGGCTGTTGTAGTCTTTGTTTCCCACTGCTGGTCACTGTTCGGTAACAAAACGTCTGTTGCATATAACCTACTTAGGCAGTCAGCATTTTACGCAACTCGTTGATGACAAAGTTTAACGACTCGCTACTTTCTGAAATGCAACCTGAGGTGTAACAGTTTTTCCACAACAGAAGCCTTGAAGATTAAAGACAATGTCATAAATATGATGCTGCGGTGATCCAGTTTTCGCGTGATTAAAATATCGGGCCAAATGTAAGTTAGTTTTTCTGAATCACACTGTCGCTGATTTCGATTATGTGAACTGGCGTTTTTTGTCTGTAGGGTCCAGCTAGACTGACCGAATATTTCGCGTCCTGACCGATCGATATAGCAAAGCCTTGAAGTTTACGTCGAACAACAGCGAGAACGTTACGATTTTCCCGGCAAATTAATATTGTCCGTGTTGCTTATTTTGTCTATCTTTGTAGAATGCTTAAGATATGGTTTCCAGTTAAGCAGAGAGTTGACAGATGCATCGAAGCGTGTGCACATTGATTAGTCAGAAAAAGAGGGCAATTAGACAAAGATGATTTTGGCGATCGAACCCCAAAAGTTGATGCACGGTAGCAAAATCACACTGAATTGGGACGGCTAACTGTGCCATTCTTTTTGCTAGATCTGAACCGGTTAGTAGGAGTTGACCCGCTGTAAGCGTTAATTTTGCACTCCAGAGTGCAGTTTGCACACATGCTCTATACGGTTGATCATTGGAGACCACAGTGCTGATTGATTTTGTCCAGGAATTTGTTTCGAACAGATAATTCAAGATCACATTCCGAAGCTACAGAGCTTACAGATGTAATAAAAGTTCATATGACGAATGCTATAAAAATATTATTTAACGGAACAAAAATTAGATGGAAGTTGATGCCTTTAAACTAAACTTAATGATGACAGCGTCAGTTGTGTATCATGTTTTGTTGAGGAGTAAGTTTCTTAGCGGATTTTGATCACTACCAAACGTGGCTTCTCTTGTCGTTGACATGCATTAGATGCTTCCAAAATAGCAGTCAAACACTATAAGACTACTAACTGTTTTACTCAAGCCTTTGCTGCATTACATTTGCAAAATGTCATAGAAAACTAACGGAGCGCGTTATGTACTGCGTAAAACAATTTCGACCTCTCTATGACTGTACTGGAGAAAGACGCGAATGACCACGATAAAACAGCAAAACGGGGTAAGGAATTAGCTCCAAGCACGTAGAAAATTGGGTAGAAAATGTTAAGAAACATCTGATTGAGCAAATCCATTTGGCAACGGTGGAGGCTGGCATTACGTGTCACGTTAATCCACCGACAATTTAATTTCCCGTTGGTTCAGATGCAAAGCTATGTGAGAGTTTCATCTTCGGATGTAGACAAGACTACGAATGAACAAACTCCAACTGTATCTAAGACAAAGGCAGTGTGATATGCAAGTCGGCTATTTCTTCTCTGATTGTCTGCTACACTTACGGACAAACTGTGGGACAATGTGGAGACACCAAGGGACAGCGTTCTTCCGAAGTAGGGGATCCAACAACACTCCTGAAAAAGGAAACAACAAGAAACGCGTACGAGCCGAAGGCCCAGTAAGCCACTCACAGGATTTACACGAACGAAAATTAGAATGGCGCCAACAACACAGCAGCACGCCCTTTTACACACTTCAAATTCAACCTATGCATGCTTACTGGTTTCGACCGCACTTTACACGCAGTGTCTTTCGAGTAATATTCAAAATGGAAACCGAAACTGCCACTAGACGTCGCCACGTGGAGGGAGCACATCACGAAAATGATCTCAATGTCACAGTCCATTATTATCAAAAAAAGACAACCGGGTTTTCTTCAAGTGAGTAGAGCCACCTATATTACAGAAGTTTCAGTGACAATGAATATGGCTTAATAGAGTACAGATATTCACTATGAATGATTCTGATGCACAGAGATGATACTTACGTGACTTTTAAAGCGAGATGATGTTTTGACAAGAAAACCGTTAACAAGTGATAAATATGGTAAACACTTTCACTATGGATGAGTACAGTGAGTGGTTATTAGAGGTTACTCTATGATGTCACCGCAATGTGAAGTTATTGAATGTTGTCCATCATGTCACACTAGTAGGTTGGATGTAATCTTCTAGTGCAATAATGTATGTAACGGCCGACAGAAAGCATGTTCTTTTGAACGACATATCTGTTAGATTGGCTTTGTCTTACTGCTTTCCAGAAACCCTGTGGTATGGTCGTTAAGTAATGTTACATATGGGTTATTTCTGTCCTTTAACGACAAAGCTGTTGAATGTCTCAAAGACAGAATGCGGCAATCTGACTGCGAATAACTCCGCAAAGAAGAAAGTGATTTTCAGTTTGATCCCCGGATTCGTATATGTCAATGTCGTCCTGAGGTTCTTGTCGCTGTGACTCATGTCGACTACATGATCAGCGCCTTAACAATGTATTCCTTTAGTTTAGGTTTAAAAGATTTTGCCACGTATTTGATTCAGACCAGCTGATTAACAGAGTGAACTCCCTGAATTTTGGGCTGGCTGTAACCACTGGGGAAAAAAGTTACTCTTGGGACAGTTATGATTATTCGTTCTTTGGTTATGACCATATCCCCCAAAACTCTGCGCAGAATCCAGTCTAGATCCTTGGTTCAAGTTAGGTGTATTTTGTACTTGTGACACCAATGAGCAGTATATTGGGAAGGCAAAAGAACTTTGCAACGCTTCGGTGATGGTTGACTAGAGTGTTAAGTCACTGCTAGACCTTGTAAATAAAACTGCACAGCTCACAGCAGTTGACGTCATTCACACACAACAAACGACTTTTAGAAACACTACCAAAGTATCAAACATGCATTTGAACAGTCTGAGTTTGCCTCGTTACTGCTTGTATACAAAGCACTGTGCTTATAAAGAATGGCTTTTGTTACAAGGAAACTTACAATGACTGAACACCGCGGGCATCGATCGTTTTATTTAGCGACAGCTTCCTTTCTTCAGATTCACCTATTTTATTACACAATCTCTCTATCAGGTTTACGTAATTCCTGTGGTTTCACTGCGGTTTCTAAAAACTTTACATATTCATCTTGTCCAGCGTTAGTATTTATCCATTCTAAGCGATGAAAGATAGAATCAATCCAACCCTCTCTAGTGATAAACCGGATATATTTCATTTCCAGAAAATATTTCAGGTATCTATGGCATTTTGATACAATTAACCACTGTAAAATTGATAGTTATGAACACAGTTCATCGATGTTCAACAACGAATAAATATTACCACAAGTTTTGGACCAATTTGATGAATGTGCATTCAAATTTTCGTTAGCCTGGTGGACAAAGAGAAACCATTATAGCGAAAGACCTTCCGTTTACACCAGGATTTTTGAAAAGTGCCCCATGATATGAAAAACAACTAACCGAACAGAAGTTACGTGGACCATAACAGTAAGGACACTCAGTGACACTGTTACAAGTGTCGTAAGGATTCTGCGCTCGCAGGTATGGTTAACCTAATTCCCCCCAGACCACTACGGTTCCCGGAATAATGTTTCATAGGAAACTTTTTCTCATGATATGAAGTACCCACAGAACAAAGTGATCAAGATGAATCTATACGGATAAAATACTAGAAACTTGTTCAGACTTACCGATAGCTCACTTATTCAGTTTATCACAGTAGACGACTTACGAAACACTGTGGTTCAGACGGCTTACAATACCTGGCTCTCAGACCGATCTACGAGCTATCGAGGTTGAGGCACAAAGTGGTTCTGATTTACTGGACAATTTCTTAAAGTCCGTTCTCACATTTGTCTTTAAATACAGCCATGAATATCGAAACGTTCAAGAACAACTATCCGACTGGAACCGATGATTGCAAGCAAAGGAATGGACGGTAACTGCTTCGAAAAATTATCCATCTTCTTTGAGAATTAATTTGTTTCTCACGTAGTATGCGAATCCTACGGTTATAGAGAACAAGGTCAATTGTTAACACCCCAAATGTTGATTAATGTATCGTGTTATGTGGAACTTTCAGGGTTCTCGAGACGTACTATCTCAATTAATCGTCTCGGAGCACGGTAACTGTTTATCACCATGTAGTAACCTTAGTTATTTCGAATTGAACATTACGCACACTTAATTGGAGTCTTCGCATTCAGCTATACCTTCCGGCTGGTTCACTTCGAAAGAAAGCAATAGACTCGAGTTTTGCTTCTATCGCAGTTCAGCAATAGTGCATATCTTCGTCCGGATCAGAATGTGCACTCTAACCCTCGTGCTTTCAAGACTAGCATTTTAACCACACCGCCAATAGCCTTATAGTAGGCATGAGCGAATGATAATAACTAAACGGTTGAGCGTTTGAACACAGCTGGGTTATTGGAAAACATTTATCGCCAGTGTGATCTGTTAGACCAATCACGTGTTCGTCGATCGAATAGCCCGATAAGTGCTTATTATCTGAAGCATTATTTTCTGTTCGGGTGAAGTCAATCCCTCTCTGCGTACCAGTTGTCCACACTTTGGGTACTGTTTTTGGTAGTTCAGTTAGCCGTTCAATAACACCGAAATGTATAAAAATGTGTACTGTTATAAGAGTGAAATGTCGCCTATAAAGTAAGTTGTGATGCGAATCGGAAATAGATTTGAGTGCAATGTGTCGACATGATCGATTGTAAATTCAACAACAAGCAGAGAACATATACTCCGTAGTCACCGGTTTGTCGACCCCATTTTTTCTGAAAGGTGGTTTTTGTATCCGTTAAATGGAAAAGAACCTAAGTTACTCCGGAAGATAAAAGCGACAACGTTTAAGAAATTTCATGTGCAATGTAGCACTCAACTTATTTAGAGGAAAAGGTTTCAGGGTAGTCAATCTGTTTGACCGTTACGCACAAGTTTTCATTGGTCACATGTATTTTCGAACAAATTTCAGTTCACGACCCGAAGGGTTTATTACAGGGATTATGGTGATAAAATTTTCATTAGAAAACATAATAAATTGTGACATTTTTCCCACCTAGCCCTTTGCTTTTATTGGCTTTCCTGGTGGCCAGTTTTTGCGGACTCTTTCAAAACTTCAGCCCCACTTTACACTGAGAGAAAATGGTTTGTTGACTGAGGCAAGGTTTACTATGTTGCGTGACCGGATTTCTTGGTAGTGATAACAGAGTGAACATTCTATTGGAATTTAGGTTTTATTACAAACTGAATCATTCTAGTTAAAATCCGCCAAGGCTAATTTCAAAAATGTGTACGTCAAACGAATTGCTTAGTTGAATGTTACATCTGCAACACCAATCTCTGGAATGTATCGAACTATATAGTGTTAAAATTTCTTCACATTTTACAAGATAATGAAGTTTTGTTCAGTCAGTAAAGTTAGAGTAATATCTCCTAATATTGCATTTAGTAGACAACAGCGAATTTGGTTAATATAACATGAACAAAGTCCCTGTTTGTAGGAGATTTAGTGCTTAGATGAACTTTTCAGGCTACTTCATCAAAAGTAAACGACATACTCAAGTTCCGTCGTTGCAACAGTTCGTATACTGTGTGCATCACAACCACGATGGGGAGTTGAATTCCAACCACGCCTACATGAAACGATCGTGTCAATCATTGCCCTGTTGATCACACACCAGACATAATCACTTTGTCATCTCTTAATATCCACCAACAATCGTTATTAAGTAGATCTCAAACCGTCCAATTATTAAGGCATCCCACCAAGTCAAAACATACCGTCTGAAAAATCTGTCTGAATTCGAATGCTGTGATCCGATATGGATTAAGCCCAATGTAAATTTAGTTTTGGGAATGAGGTGTTGTATTGGTTTTTGGATAAGTTGCTTACTGCTCCGGAGTTGAGTATACTAAAAGGTATAAATCTGTCAACTAAGCAATCTACATTCAGCTCCTTGTTGTTTAGCTCAGACTAGGACCTCCTCTGTAAAAGAATGCCAGAACACTTATAAATGACGAAGCACTGGTTGATGTTGTTATTCTATTCCATCACACAGTTGTGGAAAAACTCAAATTCAGTTAGTGAGAACAACTAGTGAATTCACATCACAGCACGAATTATCGCACAACATAGATGCTCGGCATGTAATCCGACTGGACCTTGAACTATGAGAAGTGTTGAGTGAGACATAAAGCACAATATCATGCACTTCCGAGATGACTAGTCAAGCATGCAGTTACTTCTTGTCATAAAATGGAATAGTGTGACGACTAGATCGATGGCACAAACCTCCTTGTACAAGCGAACTGTCTTCCATCGGAACCACGTCGTCTCTGCGCCACTATGTACACAACGAAAATTGTAAACTTTAATTTTGCTTTAGTTCATTCGGATCACTTAGTTCAGGGGTTGGAAACTAGTGGTTTAGAGTGCACGACTTTGCCCGTTTGCTTTCATTGTCTGTTCTTTATGTCATCAATAAATTCCACAGCAAAATTCCATAGGACGTCGTGTAATGAACCTAAGAGAGGAATCAGACAGTAAAAGCCATGTGGTCCCTCCTTCGAAATAGTTCCTTGGATCATGGCGATCTATTAACACGTTAAATAGCCACGTTCCGAATAGCATTTCGAAGGGTTGCAAAGAAAAAACACATCTGTCCGGTTGCCTTAGTGCTAATAACTATTCACGAACAAGGTCCAGAGCATATGAACTACATCACCTGATGGAGGTAAACCAGTCAATGTTCTTTTTCCAGATTTCTTGAGAGTCATTTACTCGGTGAAGGTTAGAGTTTTTCGACTTTAACATGGGGTGAAATCTGATACATCATACAAAAATCCCATCATTATGAAGGAGCATGCAGTACCTGGTCTTCTAACCGACTGTTGTTTACAAGCGCTAATGGACTTCGGCATCCGAACGATACGGAGCATAGGTGTGGCTCAACCAGAGTGAACTTCTCACGTTGACGATCACGGTCATGCTTACGATGTGGACACTCAACATAGGCTGACCTATGATTCTGCGTATCGTGTTGTGACCTTACTTTATGTTATAATACACTGTTGTCAATCAAGTGGTTCGGAAGACTGTGGTGCAGCACTACTAAGGGAACATTTTGGATCGCCTTAACGTGACAAAGATTGACGGAAAAGATATAGTGAGACACACGAACTTGATTGTGAGATATTTAAGAGTGGAAATAGTGTAAGGAATACTGCGCCTAAGACTCCTCAAGCATAACAAAGAATCTGTCTTATTCTTATGACTATTGATACGCCTTTACGACTGCCATTTCAAAGTTTTTGTCAAAGACACATTCTGTGATTGGCACTGTGTGGTTTACGATATGTTACTGGGTTCCGTACAAGGAACTATGATTTTAGTTTACTAGCGTTCAAAGTTCAACTGCCCGCAAAATGTTAGCCACAACCGAATTAGGGGTATTGTGCACAGTGTAGCAGAAACAGAAGGATTGTTAAGTGATTTGAACGTCAAGAACCGACAGTTAATAGGGTTCTACTGAGTACCTTCCTCAGGGTATCGTTACCAGTAAATATGACATCGGAAGCACTGTTTAACACCTCTTAATCCATCTTCCAATTAGGCACCAATAGACAAGAAACAAACTATATGTCTCGGTTATTCACTAGGCTTTTTGAATAGTTTTCACTCAAAACAATTTTCACTTAAGTTTCGATAGCTAGCACGCCCGTATGTTGAACTCAATATCCTGGATGCAGACTACGGTGTGCAAAGAACCCCGGTCTTGTTTGGATGACTCAAATGAGAAGCGAAAGATGAGTTACGACACTTCGTCCAAAACCCTGCCCAGATAAGATAAACAAGCCATAAATTTTCTCCGTGTACTGTCAGCACCTCACAAGAAATTTAACTTAACATCCATTAGTCCCCATCACTCTCATTTCTATTTCTAAAGATGTATTCATCTTCAGAGGTAACCCGTCAGAGTTGGAGGGAAGCTTGAGCCATTCGAATTGCAAAAAACACGTCCACTGGAGTCGTTCGTAACAGTAACATCATTGAGTTAATCCCATCGCGGACTTGCTACACACATTCAGAACACTAAGCGCAGTCTTAAGAAAAGTGAGCCAACTGAAACATGGATGGAGTAAAGGTATTGTTCAACCCTCCGTTGAATCGCTGCTTTTGATCTAAGGTAATTCACTCAGTAACGAGTACTCGACGATTCCAACAACTTAATAATGAGTAGTCGGGGATTTGGTTAACTTCAAGTTGAACGTCACTCTCATAGATTTTCCTGTCAACTCCTTTCAAATAAAGCACTAGACCCGAATTTCGTTCTCACCAGAGGTCGTCAGTAATACATATACTTGCTGAGCTCTATTGAGAGTGAAACTTGAATCTAGTGTTTCTTTTTGCGAGGGGCCGACTGGAAAATTTATGAAAATGTGACAGCTATGATCAACTGTGTGTGATGTATGTATGCATGTGATGTTCAACTTGAAATTTCAACAACGCTTATTCAGACTGTCAGGTTAACAGGATCATTTTCACAGTCTCAAAAACTTCAAAAAAGACGACTGAAAGAATTGGATTTTATACGGTACTGTTTAGTAAAATTATAATAAATGTACTTTCTCACTTTGAATGTGTATCGACCGGATACACAAATTACCTAGCAAAGGCGTTCAAAATGGTGTAACTAAGCCACCAGTCCACGTGAAATGAGCTCAATGAAACAATCGGATGCAGACGAAGGTGAGTGTGTCAAACAATACCAAGAAGGAAATTTTAATAGATATACGATGAAAGTTATAAAAAAGAAGAAAGCAAACACTGTGTGCATTTACGGTACAAAGTTCAGCATGATCGTTTACCGTACAAAGAGAAGACAAATTTAATATCGGACATCTGCAAACCAAGCATGCCTTAATGTATGCATCGCCTCGCATCAGACGAACTTCAACAGATCTATTGCTGCTGTTAGTCAGTCTTTTCTTGTTAAATTCCGAAATATACGTGTAGTATATTTCATGAACTATGGTTAAGTTTCGAGTCCGTTCTTTTCTCTGGAGCATTTTCTCTTTTGTAACCTCACTGTTATTGAATTTCAGAAACGGGAACCACGCAATGATTTGTTTTTCCTTTTTAAACTATCCCTCGTATATACAAATGTAAGTAAACATCTTACGCTTCTCTAATTGGTAAATTTTTCTGACACATTTTATGAATTCTATTGGTCTACTTGCTTTACCAGTGATTATCACAAACAAATTGTGGACATCTATTTTCTTTAAGTGTCTTATGTAACCGTGACAACCATCAC
This sequence comes from Paragonimus heterotremus, assembly GCA_013368495.1. Classification (NCBI taxonomy): domain Eukaryota; kingdom Metazoa; phylum Platyhelminthes; class Trematoda; order Plagiorchiida; family Troglotrematidae; genus Paragonimus; species Paragonimus heterotremus. Next base: position 20,808 of record LUCH01003282.1, on the reverse strand, counting down.
CCATGGTACATCATGAAAAACGTGTTAATTAAGCTAAAGTTCCTGTGACTTCATTACGGTTTACGCCCGGACAAATACCTGCCATAGTTAGCTTGTGAGAGTCAACCCCGTCACTCACAGAAATATTCTGGTAATCTCAAGACATTCTTTGGTCGTTGGTAAAACTGAAACCTAAGTCGATAATCTCTACCGGTTACACTGGACAAATGCATACTAAACACGAATCGGAAATCGATGTTGTTTGTTCCATAGGCAAGTAACCTACCAATTAAAATAGTTTGTATATACCACTGATAGTGCTAGGGGACGAATCGAAAATGTCTGTCACGGCGCTACAAACCGGCCGTGGTCACAAGGTCGTACATCCGAATGCCAGGTTAATGAAATGAACCCGTTTCCGACAAACTGGTAAACAGGCTTCCGTAAATATTAAGTGTATTCTAATTCTAGTTCTATCGAGTGATCTATGGGAACATCAAGTAACCGAATAAGTTGTGAAGCGTTAACTGACTACGCATTTCATCCTACTATCAGGACAGGAAAATTTTTTACAATATGTTGACGGTTCGTTTCTTCACATTAGTCGCAATTGTAAAGCGTGCGGATCATACATACGGGGTTATTCGGGACAACCAATGAGCAAACGCGCGTACACTCATATCGTTTATTAAGCATCCAACATAATGACAGCCCGATAGATTACCTCGTTCATTTTTGTGGACTCAATGCTGGTTGGTAAGTTTGAAGTTTGGGGGGTATATGATGGAATCACTGGGTTATGACACGGTTGTCAGTATGTTTATTTTGCTAGCTATCCATCTGTCTGCCATCTGCTTACACCGAATGTGTTTTGGGAATTTGTTAAGAAGTAACGATTGGTTCAGTTCGTCGTACTGTGATCAAATGCTCGGAGTATGGATGGCAGGGAACCAATCACATATCTCGATGTTCAAAGCAATCGAGTTTCTACATATGTAGAAGGTATGGGCACCGTCGGTCACAGTGATTTGACCAAGTCAACTGAATTTTCATTGAATAAAGGACACCCAAATAACTGTGGTTGAGCGAAACAATTATAATATTAGCATATGTGAATAAACGTTATGGAAAGCTTAGCGAGCGATCACAAACGGCAACAAATGTGAAATGCATACTGCTCCAAGTTCCTGGTTGATTCAGAAGTGAGAAAGCTGAGTGTGGGTAGAAATTGAGTCAAATAATGAACAGTAAAGGAGAAATAGGACCAACAGAATAAGATTAGTGTCCGCACCAGGATTTTATGCAGTAGATAGAAATGAAGTAAGAGTCAGTGGGTTGTGTCAGGCAGACATTTTCGTAAAGGATCATCTCAAATATTGTAAACTAACCAATTTTCCATGAGAACTACCACTGCAACATAATAGATGTTATAGTGATCTAGGCAAAATGTGTAATATCTTTTGACAAAAAGGCCAGGAAAACAACCGATGAACAAAGCATCTAATGGAAGTAGCTAACAAGCTTTGACAAACCGATTGACTAGATGATGCTGAATGGAAATGTAAGAAAACAAGTGCCGAATAAAACGCAGGAGTTTTCAGACTTTCGCTGGAAACATCTGTTGAAGCATGTTGAAGCGTATACAATAACAGTAGAATGAATTGGCTGCATGTTTTACTCAAAATACTCCCTTAGTGTTCTATGACAAGGAGTGAAGTTAGAAATGAGTTCTTAACATTGGAGGATGGGCAAAAGTGAAAACAAAATACCGGTACACTTGAATGAGCCAGAAGACAAACAGCGGTGATATGATCAATTTGACATCTTGGGCAAACTGGTAGAGAGGGTTAAGACCATCCAGATTTATACCTAACAACACAACTGAACACACATGACTACAAAACTATGATCGTTAGCTGAAACGGAATGGATTATACCTTGTAAAATACAAAAACCAGTGCTGAATAGTGACTATCACATTGGTTAGATTGACTTCAGTTCATGAAGCTTTCTCATTAAAGGTCGACAGGTATGTCAATATATAAAACTCCATCTATTCCCCCAACGTTTCCAGAAGCTGAAGTTTTTGAAACATACGAGAACAGTTCTAAAGTTGTCATCGAGTTAGGACCGACTGTACCGAAGTGGACAAGCGTGATCATCTACGTTTGAGCGCCAGTTGCGATAGCGAACTGACTAGATTCCGTCATGTTAACTTGTGTTTACATTTCAGCATGGATTATATCTTTGAAAATTTCCAGCGCCTCTTTCTTTTATGACGCTGGTCAAAATTTAGACGTTTTATTTTAGAAGTTGGTGTGATGCTTGTCGTCATCAAATGGTCACCCGTTTTGAGTTGTGTGAGTCATCGAGTGGATAGTTCGGCTAGGGATTGTCATAAACCTTCAGCATATTCCCTGACAGCGATTAGTTTTAAGCTGTCAGGTTCAACTGTTTGGCTGGACTTTAATCGGATTAGTTCTTTAAAAACAGGTGAGCTCTGGCTGGCCGTCGACAGACCAGCGGAGAAATGAAACACTATATGAGATGAAAACAAATTGATCGTTATCCTGTTTAATTTGCGGTTATGCTCTCCTACATCAGTTTCTTTATGTTTTGCTTGATCTAATTTCGCAGTCAAAACTTAAGTACGTCTGCGTTCACAGTTCTATATAAAATATGCTAGTAGGTACCTCTATACAAGCATTCCTGCTGACGCTTATGGCTGTCTGTATGGCTACTATCGTCTGATATTCTCAACATATTTCTGTCTAGGTTGCTTTAACTGAGAGCCTCACAGTTTTTATTTTTGAGAGGTAGAGATTACACCTTCATTCGAACCAGCGATCCGGCTAACCAGCATTGGGTGTCTATGTTAAAACGTCTCCCATTCTTATCTATCTGGGTCTAATGTTGATATCGACTGAGCGAACTGAAGAGCTAGCTATACATACGAAGGTATTTGTCGGCCTTGGCCACTTTGGAAAACTTATCAGGGTTTAATTAATTAGGGAACACAGTGTTATTCTGGTGATGTGGGTTCACGAAAACAGGCAGTCTCTCTAGATAGTCAAAACAAAAACAAAAACAAAATTAATCTAACAGCAATACAAGTAAATAAAGTAACCTTACGGCAAAAGGGTTGACTGGAAGTGATCAAGCTGCAAAGATCAGATGAACACATTTTACATACAGTTCATTGTTCCTAGCCAGATCTTGTGTACTAGACCGACGAGAATTTATTGTGATTTTATTGTGATTTTCTCAGTGACCATCGTCAAAGCCAGCTTTGATAGATGTAAGTCATTCTGTTGAACACAACTGTTCACTCATTCCTATATCTTATCTTCGTTTACTCAGTTGTCTTCGAAAGTGTAATCAGTTAAGTATATATTTCTGTCTCAGATCACTCTAGCTCCAACAATTGACGATGCCATCAAGAACAACCAATTCATCTCGTACGTCGACTCAAACATCATGAACATGTATTATGAGAATTCCGCCGTCATCCGTTCAAATTCCTGAGACTGAATTCTACCTTACACTTTGGGCTTCCGCACTCCAGTCGATTGCGAAACGTTTCGATGAGGGACATGCTGAGTTGAGCAGAATGTACCAGTGAGCAGGTCATTTGTGGAAGGAACGCGAAATGTTGACTAGATCAATAACTGGCACGCATTAATAGCCACGTGACTGCTGTTCACCGAGGCGGGCATAACAGTGTCACGTTGCTCTTCTGTAGTAGTATCACCGTGTCTGCTTTAATTTGAAGCAAGAACGTGGACCTATCGCACTCAAATTTGATGGCTACCCACACGGGTAAGCGAATGTCCGGTCAAAGTCTACACGAAGATGCACACCTGCGTTCTTATCAGTCGTGTCGGTGTCCCCTGAGCCTACATGTCCGACACGAAACCACTATTTTGTCAATTATAAAATTAAGTTGAGCAGATTCTACATAACAGTTAACCGACTGATATATCCAAAGTTCGTGTTTCCACCACATACTGACCTGGATTTCGCATAGCAGTTTCCTGTGTTACAGCTAATCGTGGCAGAAATCCCATCGACAATGTAGGTTTGTTAGAATACATCAAGTCAACTGAATAAAAGCCCACTTTATGTAAACTATAGTTTTTAGAATCCACTCCAGCTGACAGGTGCAAGCCAACTGATTACTTTGCCTCGGGAATCGTATGTTTGCACTTTTACACTGCTTTTTCTCCATAAAACAACACCTAGAGTATGTTGGAGTCTGTGCGGCTTATGCTTCTTCGTAGAAATACTTTCCTTGGGAGTATACGATGGTCATAAAAAGCGGGCGAAACCAAAGTGGTTGGCTATTCACGGTAATAAACCACAGCAAATCCAACCGATACTACATTGTTTATGAGACAACAAATGGGCAAAAATATAATGTGGTCGAAAAATTTGTACACATAACTCTGACCAAGACTAACTGATAGAGGGTTTTAGTATGCACGAAGACGGTCTCTCCTATATGGCAATAAAGTAAGCAGAGGACACCTGGGTGATTTATGTCAGTCTCCATTTTGGACGAGAATTGAACCGAAATGCCAAGAGGCTACTTTCACAGAAATGTTCCCATGAACTCGACTAGTAAGGATATCAGGAATTCTCCATCACCAATCAGAAAGTTTATTGGGAAGCAACCTGAAAAGCCATGTAAAGCACATTGTAGATTAAACAAATATATAACTGAATAATGGAAACATGAACTAATGTACAAGTTATTTCTTTCACTGCTAGTACCCACCAAAAGGGTCAGAAATCAATGAGACCCAGGGAAGAATCTTCAGTTGTACTGTTTGTAACGATAATCTATTCGATTATGGCCTCCAAGCATATCGTTTCCGCAAAACATTGCATACTGAGAAAAAGATCCTTTTTTTAGGGTTTATGTCATAAGTGGACTGCGGAATAAAATGGATAACTGACATGCCGTATAGATAATTATGGATTGACGAAAGTGAAGTGTTGCAATGAAAAAGTCCATCCCAGTAACAACTATTTGTTTCGAACTAGACGGTATTCATCAGCATCACACACTCTCGGGAACGTTGAATGCGAACACGTGCCAAAATAGTAGTCCAGATATTTTGCCCACTATTCTATTGATGATTTATCTACTGCAGTGAGTCGGAACGATCGCACTATACTATTCATACCACTGCTATTCAGTAGTGAACGGTAGAGTATAAATTTTGAAATTGAAGTAGCCGAAGGAAAAATACAAGCATCGGAGTGCAGCATCGCATGAAATGGTTCTTGGTATGTAAAGGAACGTAAAGGAACTGAGCATTGACGTCTGTGGCAACCATGACGGTCTGGGTCTAGTGTCGTGTGCAGATGAGTTTTTGCTTGGTGTAATGTTTAAACGCATAATCCATGTGTTGGTTTCCTGAATAAATAACTCTTGCGTCATCCGTGTTCTTGGCTCACAACACTACTACGATAAATTCTTTGTGTGGTTTTACTTCCAGTCCTGCAAAAGTTTGCCTCTGAAACCTTTTTGGAGGATGAAATCGATTGACCAGGGCAAGCGAAATGAGTGACACTGTGACATGTTACTCAACATTCTGCCCAGACTGGTTGCTTCTCTTTTGATTTTTTCAGTCTGACAAAACGAAAATGACTCAGATTGATCCAAGACTGTCGTGTGCTAGCCCTCCGTTTGCCAGCTTCTCCATTCGCCATTCGGTGAAAGCTTAGCTGTTAAGAATGTTTACGCACTGAGTCAGCTGGAAAAATGTCAGTAGCAATTTGTGGTATGTCAACATCTCACACCAAGGAAACTTGATCCTGGCTAAGACCTCCTCACGCGCTATTGCAAAAACAGTACACGTCAAACTCCTTCAGGTCAGTAGTCTATTGAACAATAATCCCGCCAGGAAAGCAGTCTCGATGGAGGAACTCGACACCGTCCGAACGTCTCGTTTGCCAGTTATTGGAAATAAAGTTATAACTAACTATTAACATAGTCGGGCTTCGTGAGTTTTTATCTGGCTGTAGAACGTCTTTAACGCAGCTCCATGTCAGAAGGCCCGAGTGTCATTCTTTTCACTTCAAATGAGAACAACTGAGCATTCAAAAGTCCACATACTTCTATCCGAATAACCGTCATACTGCTGGTAGCATGCTCGGTTTTACTGTACTCGACGGCTTCGATTAATCAGCAGTATACGATCTTGTGCCAGTTGTTTTCGTCCTGTTAGACAATTTATCTGTCTATTTCATGATGTTGTCAAGAAACCAAGCATAATAACAGTTCGATTTAGTCTGAACAGCCTCATTTATTATGAAGGCAAATGGGGTTTGTATGATTTGAATTAAGCAGAAATCGGTCAGCAGTTTATTTAATGATCAATCCCGCTTGGTTGCCTCCTCTCCCAGAGGGTGTATTTTCCGGTATGAGCTTGGGTTGCATCTGTTTTATTTAGAGGCTCTTCGTTTTAACTTATATACTGATTATTGGTTTATGGAATCCAAAGCAATAGTCTGATCATTTACCACTGTCCTATTGTCTACTTCATGTAGACAAATTGACTTTTTTGACATTGGCTTTGCTGACCTGACTGCCAAGAAAAACACATTTTTTTAACATCGTTCGTGATGATGTGCAATTCCCCGATAGTTTATCTGTTCCGTTACGGCAGGTAGCAATAAGAAATCCAGTCCAGACATTCCTTTGACTACCGTACCCAGACAGTTCATGTGAAATAGAACACACTTTTATGACTTTATAATATCACACAACGTTCGACAATCCTTTAGGAAAGTTGCTTTAGTCATTAAAAAAAATTATTTCAGGGGTAACTAAGTGATGCTGCAAGATGTTGTGAGCTGTTTGCCTCAAAGGCAATGTAAATTTACAGTCCGGGGTTGCCCAATTTGAAACACCGAGACCGCATGTACGAGGGGGAGTCAAAAAGTAATGCCATTTTATTTCGGACAGGTATAATTACC
>LUCH01003281.1:52090-65739 GCA_013368495.1 Paragonimus heterotremus | reverse complement strand
TCATAGAAAGGCAAAGCGTGGAACAGTTCATTTTTAAACTTCTTAAACCTTCGCCTGGGACACACCATCTGTCAGTGTTCTTTTCCGCTAAAGATGAAGCGGTTTTTTGGTATCTTCTTCTTTCCTGATATTGTCCTCAGCGTAGCTATATCTACTGCCAACTGTTCCAGTGTTGCCTGCATTTCCTGAAGAGTCATTCTGTCTTCAGCATGGTTCACATTCGCCGAGGAAACGAGTACGAATCTTGCTTCACTGTTGCCAGCTCTTCGGTGTCCCTCCGCCGGACGACTTGGATAATGTGAGCGTACTCGTGAACAGACATTGGAGGACCTTCAATAAGCTGCTTCACCGGCGAATACCGTCTGACTAGTCGATCTAGTTCATGTGTTGCTGCGTTTTCAATCTTTGGAGAATTGAACTGAACATGAGGGGATCCGTTGGGTACTCGCATCCACCTCAAAGCGGTGGCTTGATATATGCTTACTTCACTTATGAGTATTACACTAAACTGCGTACGACGACAACGGTGTTGTATTAAGGTTACCACAGAAATAGAGTACTGTATTCCAGGAATCTGCGAACGGTTTCCTACACGGCTGGAGTTACATTTACTACAACAGAATGCCGCCTGATGAATTAATCAACAGGTACACGCACCTGGTTCCTCGATCCAGCAGAACTAGTTGACAGTTGATCATTTGCCCCGTTTTAGCGCAGCTCGATCTATATTTTTCAGTGCGGTTTATTTGTTAACAGCTACGCTTGTATAACCGATACTGTCAATGTTAATTCTAACAGTACACTCCTTTTTAGTTCTGTTCCATTATCGTGTTGATCCATGTAAATTTGTCCATTAATTTTAGCACGTCATGTTTTCCATTAAAAAGCTCAAGTGGAAAGTCACCCCGAGGCACCTTATTTTCCTCAGTACTATTCAGTGTAACCTTTTAAAGCCTACAATAAAGTGGATTAATTTAGTGTGGGATCAATGTCACTGGCTACACAGTTTATCCCATTTAACACCAGAAATTAATTTAGCAAAGTAAACTTATGTACACGATTGTTATCATGATGAATTCGTACAAGCTGGAAACACAGTTCGGATTCAACTGAAATTTAACGCATTCACCATTGGCACATATACTGAATTAAGACTGTAATGAACCTGCGATCGTCTTTGTCAAATGGCTATCCGAAAACCGTGTTTATTAATTTGGAAAACAAGTTGTCCTACTTGCGACAAAAATAGTAGTCCACACTTTCTGCAGTTAATCAAGAGAACAAAAGGCATTTGTGGAATAGTGTTGTGGTTAATTCAGGCGATCACAGAAGATGGTTAGGCATCCCCGTTTCTCAGCTAACTATTGTCTGTTCGGTGATATTGTACTGATTAAGGTAATGATGTACATAGCACAATACTACTGAAATGCTGAAAAATACTGGGGGATTCTGGCTGATATAAATTGGGCCTTGATGACAACTGGTTTCAGTCGTCGTACCGTCATTGAAGTTGTAGCCAACCCCGTCCGTAAAGAAACAATGGACTCGAGTTTTACCCTTGCTCAAGTTCGTCAGTAGTATCTACCCTTGTTCTCAATAGGAGCAGAACAACGGTTACGTTTTCTTGAGGCAACCGTGTTGTCCACTGCGCCAATGACCTTGCATTAGGGAAGGCCGAATGATATTGTGCGATCGCTAAGCCAAGCTTAATTATGACTGTTGTTTAGACTGACCAACCGGAGTACAAAAATAGAGTGATAAGACAGCCATGACTGCCTTTCCAATTCACTACATCATTCTAATTATCACCCAGTAAATCCTGTAAAGACTGTCAGGCAGCTGTATCTTTTAACCTCTTTTTCGAATTACTTTCGTTGCATCATATCGGGTGTGCCCCGCTAAACTAAACACGTCGGAGAACCAAAATAAGGTAATTCGAGGAAAGTAATCTATTCGGGTGTGAGATGTACTGCGAACAATGAGAAGACCACTGATTTTGATGTTTCACTTCACATAATGAATTCATCGACTTGTTCAGTTGTAAAAGGTTATATGTGAATAATACGGTAATAGTATGTATATGAATGATATATCAGTACACATCAGCGGAGATAAAACTGCTCTCATCTCACATCCAACGCCTGCTAGTGCCCTGATGGTTCAGGACAAAAGTAGTCAAAATTACTAGTAAATTAATCCGTTCACTCGGCTTATACAGATCATCACATGTTCGATTCCTTTCTTCGAAGCTTTTTCGTTTGTTTTCAAACGTGAACATCCTGTTCTAACTTCCGATTTGTTGAACTGGCTAACAACGCAAACGGGCCAACCTTCCGTCCAGAATTGTTCCACGTATGTCTACTGGGTTTCTGGTCTAGTTGGCCTGCTGGAAAACCAGTGTTGGTTTTCTATCGATTGCTCCGAAGTGGTCTAGTAATCTGACTCGACATGGACCTCTAATGTTACGTGTATCCACGGTGATTTTCCTACAAGTGCCGTCAAAGAGACCTTTCGTATGGAGGTCGAGGACCTGTACAGTGGTGACTGAGTGCTACGTTTTAATCAACAGTATTCTGTATTCTGTCGTACACGCATGTTCTAAGCGATCACTTCCAGGATAATGTTCTCGATCGCTAAATTTCTGACAGCACTCAAGTAATCTTGCAAAAAGTTTCATCTCTCAATAACTTTGTGTTGCTGATATGCTTCGATAGCAAGAGCCACTTTAGAAATTTAGCAAATAAGTAACTTCTTCAATTACATACGTTCGATTCAAGCCGAATGGGGAGATATTGGGGAGCAGAAGAAAAGGCAGACCTCCTTAGGAAGAGATGCTCAACGACCAGGAGATCTGTCCAAGTATAAATAATATAAATCACTAGGCTTTCCTAATAGTATTTTGATTATTGAAATAAGCTGAAAATCACTGACAGCTGACTGTAGCTTCCGCATTCCCGTAGACTTTTGTTTAACCTCTTTAGAAAAGAAGTGCTAAACTCAAGTTTCGCTTTTATTAGAGTTCACCAGTATTGCCTGTCTTCTTCACGATCAAGAGTTCAACTCCAGCCGAGCTCTAATGAGACATCCTTGCTGCCCATTGCGCATTCTCCTCACACTTATGCATCCAACCAAATTTTCCAGTGAATAATTCTCAATGATAAGGTAGGGGTTAACACGTTTTCTTCACAAAAGTTCGGCTGGAGTTAACCTCCGAATCACGGCATGATGACTTAACAAGAGTAACACTCAAGTATAATGATTCTTTTCGGAAAGAGTCAGCTGGAATGTCTATAGTGATTCAGAAACTGCGATTAATTGTGAATGATGTTCAAAATATACTAACGACAATCCTCTAATATTTCACAAATATAATTAGGTCTAGCTCGTCAAATTTACTTCTGCTGACCGTTTTCACAGTGATGTAATCGGCTAGTCTCTAATTCAGTCTACCTCATTAAATTAGCAACAAGCCTTGTTTTGTTAAAGCGCCAGTTTAACAGCATTTACTAGAAGATGAAAGGAATGGAAGGGTTCATACATGTTATCACGTTTAAAGGATTGTAACGGCAAACAGCGTCTTAATTATACGCTTTGCTAATCAAATTGAATTATCCCTCAAATAGAAAGGTCCAGCTCAGCACTTATCAAACGCTGACCGGCTTTAAGAGTGGACTTTCTTTGGTCACCGTGTAGGCCATGTTAATCAATCGAGCTCGACGTTGCAAGACGGTAAACCATTGGTTTATAATCAATTCTCTCATAGGAAGGTTCACAGTGTAAGACGTTTTGCTACGTGAAGATCACACCAAATCTCACCATGATTGATTCCCCATAGTGCGCAATACGTTATGGGGAAAAAATTCAGTTCCGATTTACAAAACAGATTTTCAGAACGATTTCGTAAGACACAAAAACCAATGAAACCCATCTATTTGTAAATCTAATCGATGACAGTATTGAAAAAGTCAGGTCATTTTCAAGTGGAAAATACTGTTCTCAAGTCAGATGACCCATTAAAACGGTGAGTATAACAAACGAACTATGACCCAGTTCTATATATTCGTTGTCCGAACACTTTTAAAAAATAAACAGATTTTCTTGTACGTGCCAGCTGGACGTTGATAGTCTTCTGAGCAAATGATTTTGAAGATAGGCATACTTACACAACAAACGTATAAAATTAATTTAGTGCGATTTTAGCCCCCACATTAAGCTCATGCAAGTATTCACTATTCAAATGTCCTGATTGCAATTTCATTTGTTCACCCCCAATTACTATGACCTATTACCTACTGAATGTGTGCGCGACATGCTGTTTTTCATTTGCATCCAGTTCTGCTTTTTTGCATTGGAATGAACACTAGTATTATTTCTCAAATCCACTTTGTAAGCTCAAAATATTACCTTATCATAAAATCATTTTTCACCTGAGTCTGATGTTCTCAGCCCCAGATAAGACATTTTCCTCACATCAGCTTAACAATTTTACTCAGTCATTTCTCAGTTTAATTGAAGCATCCCATCGAAATGATTGTAGATTTTCTTTTTTGTTCTCATGCATATTATGCTGAATATTCAAAAACATAAGACTGACGTTTACGACCTCAGTTGTGTAGCACATTTTTTGCCGTGGCATACAAGCATGTTGAAGATGTGAGATGTAGTTCCTGTAGTGACAAGGTTGCAAACCTAGTAAATGAATACTGAGATTTCCAGTGCGTCATATTGAGTCATGCTGTTTCACTCATCGTCTAATAGTTTGTGGTTTTAGACGTACGGACCAGGAATCGCTTTTTACTTGCTCAGTTGTTTATGGTTGTACTCATAGTTGGCAATTTACAGCACATCGAAATTTTGTTTAGGTCAAGTAACGATGAGTCATCAACGACCAGGAATCGACCCAAACAATCAATCATTTCTTAGCCTGGAAGTATCTTACGGTTGTAGACAAAATGCTGAGATAATTCTTCTATACTGACACTCTTGACAAATGAACATAGTGATAGCACTGGTGAATAAAAAATAACGCCGTGTTATTCTAGTGGAAGTGACAGTGTACAACTCACCACCTACTTGTATGAACAACTTAACCAGTGAAAGTTGCGGTTAATTTTGTCAAGCGATGATCCAAAATAATTGTTTGTTTTACACTAGCGACCAATGAGAATGAAGGAAATACTCATATTTCACAGCGTTTCTTTTCCTGCCTTACTAAAAGGTTGAATTTGTCCGTCTGCTTCCATAGTACAATGGACAAAATTAACTAGCGTTACGAGTTAACCGATGGTTTCTAGAAACTTCCCATTGATTCATGTGACACAAAGTTTAATAATGACGCTTCCGATAGAACGTAATTAGGGTGTTTTTGGCATACGGTTCCAGTATAAAACCTCTCACTTTCCTCTCTCCACGACTGTGTAAGCCAGTGAGGCGTCCACCTTACTTTCAATTACAGATGGGTTGCTTGTTTGCAAGGTGTAGGCACCTTGATATTGTGTGTATGGATGTACGTGTAGGTATTTTTAGTGGCTACGTCTCTTCCCCTCTCTTTACTTTTTCTTCTCTCTTCCTATACAGGATTTGTTTTTTCCTCTTCTTCGTGGTTGTGTGGCAGTTATGCATCAGTGTGAACCACTCACGTATTATTGTCTGTGATGATGATGATGCCATGTACATCCACCAGTTGGTTTCACTTTAGACCTAGAGTAGGCTGATGTCCTCCGTTTACAGGCATTCCTTTAAGTAGAAAGGACTCTGGATGTTTGCAACTGTCAACAGATCATAAGATTATTTGGCCAAGCCAACAGAACAGCTTTCAAGGTTATTTTAACATTACTTACAAGTGGGGTTTGTCCAAATTATAAAAATACAAACTGAAAAATTTGCTGGGGGGAGATTTTGGATTACGACATACATTTTGGAGGCTGCGCAGTACACAACAACCTTCTTGGTCAAACGTATAAAAATTGTTCACCTACTGGAAGAGATCCCATCGTTGAGATAAATCGCATTTTCATTTCATTATCACTCACTGAGTCATTAATTCTTCGTCTAATTTTAAGGGAATATCCAGTGTAGCTAGACCACATGTTTAATTTAGTGGTTTTTATTCGACTGCTTCAACCCTAAATCCAAAATACTTGTTCACAACCTCTTTGTGGATATTCGTTTGTTCTGCTACATTTGCTCACCAAACCGTTTGGACCACACAAAAAGGCACCCGTCTAGAAGTATCAGAAAACAATTTCAAGCATACATCAGTAAGAACGAAAGAAACTTAATCACTAGCGCATTTGTGGATCTTCCCGCTGCTAAAAATCACCAAATCAATCTAAGTCAATCACCCATTGATTTTCATCGATAAGCAACAGAGTGGATTCGTGAAGTTACATGGGACTTAATAGTGGGTGATTTTGAGTGATGTTTAATTCATATGAAAACCGAAATTCCCTACTACTCAACAACAACTAATCTGCTGTGCTAGTAATAGAATTAACCATGTTGACATAAGATCACTCTTTCACTGATGTAAGGTTTACCTTATTATGTCCACGTGAATGTCACAAAAACAGCGTGTGAACTGGCAGGTCATACGAGAAGTGGAAAGTCTGTTTGCAGTAAGTGCGCGAGACATTGTGGGTTGGAAATCAGCTTTAAACCTCAGCTTGTGCATAAATAGCTCTCAATGTGAATTGTATTATGTGATACATGGCAATAGTTAAGTAACATCCTTCGAAAGGTAACCTACTTGAGGGCTAATATACTAAATGTTAATCGCTCTGGTTTATATTGTAAAGCCCACCAGCTTTTGTAGATCGGCCTTTGTCAGCAATGATTGTCCAACGACATTCTTTATTTTCTACACAGTTCCTGCAACAGATTGCTTTGGTGCGGTTGAAAAGATTATGGATTAAGCCATGGTTACAGCTAAAAGGGGCAAAACTTGACAACAAAAGATACTGTTCACTTTAAACTGTCTTCCAATAGATAGTACGACTGAGTGTTCCTTCTATTTAAAGATTCCTGAAACTGACAAATCGCCACTTGATTTCACTTCAAAGCGGTCTGAAATCTTAAGGATGACCTATTTACGTGGGCATCGATATAATTACATCAATCTGATTAAATCAAAATCCAAATGTCATTAACATAACGTTATACACATGTGGAATGAATAGGGTTTTAGGGCTGTTGATCAGTTTAACAACGATAGCGTAGGAGGAACGTTATCGCCAAGCGTGATGTCACTAATTTATAAAATTCAAAGCAAGTTGCTGCCTTCCAAACAATATACTTTCTTTAAAGGCGTACTGCTAATAGTTTTATCAGCATACGGCAAGCAAATGGTGTTCTGAGTTGTGTCATCAAAACGGCATGGGAAAAAATCGATAACTAGAAGGCATAGTAAATTTATACGTATGCACTGTTAGCACCTGCTTACTGGTGTATTGTATATACCGTGAATGAAGTAAGTTCCGATGCCTGAAAAGGTACCATAAGTGATCTCTCTATGTGTCGAATATCTTGGTATGACTAAGATTGGACCTAGCAGTCGTTACCCAGGGTACACTCAACCAGCGTTTCGTAAGGCTTCAGCTATTAATGCCTCACCTATCTCCTGTTAGTGATGCAGACAGTGTAAAAACAAGTTAGTGAACCTTCAGTTAAAACTTTTCTCTAAATACCAGACTTACTGCCATAATGAGTGTCGGTTTACAAGGGTAAGAAACATATATAGACCAACTGGGATAGCTGAGAGCTGTTAGCGGCTACTTTCAAACGAAAGTGAGTTGGACATATCCTTCGGCGATATTTACATAATCGTATCAGCCTCTACCACTTACATTGTTCGGGAAGCTCGGTTATCGTTGTCTTTATCCGATAAATACTAGGTGGGAGGACTTTGGTCAGAAGGCACACCGATCGATTGAATCTTACTTGATCCCTGATAAAATGCATGAGCCACGTTTTGAGGGAAAACGCAAGTTTGTTCTGAAAGAGTGAATCAGTTTCACACTTTAAAATAATTTACACTACCACAAAAACATGCCCCACCCACTTCTGTGTTATATAGCCGTTTTGACAGTACTGTTGTACTCGCAAAAGCTCCATTACTCGCATTCATTGTACCCAATATCCTAGTAGGACAAACGATGCCAGCGATCGGGAAAGTCAATCATCTGAGATCCACGCAATGCTCCTAAGTCGTCACCACCGGATGAATGAATGAACGTTTACCTTGTTGGCTGCAGGTGTCCATCGCAAACACCGAACAGCTAAGGCCACAAATACTCTGCACGACTCACGACAAGGGGCCCAAAGCAATAAGTTATCGAAGTACTATAGCTTAAAACTACGATTAAATGGTGAATATCGTAATCGTAAAATGGTTTAGTTTGGGTGCAAAAGATCTGTTACATTCAGAGGACAGTTGCAATCATCTCTAAAAAAAACTATCATGTCGGACGACTCATTAATGAGCCAGGAGTTCTTCCTTCATTTCTTCGTTCAAACTTTTACGTCAGCAGTATCGTAACGGAAAAACTTCCATCAGTCCACTATTATCTGTGTAAACTATGGGTCTTCGACAAGATCGTTTCTTGATGCAGTCTTGAATTCAATCTACTGTAGCCTCCCGTTCACCTGGTTGATGATTGGATAGCGCATGACTGGATACCGATTGGATACCGCCTCACGTGACGGATATTGGTAAAAGCTCTGTTGGAGTATCGTGTTGCGTATCACACAGGTGTAGCACAGTGTTACAGTGAGAATGTAGGGAAGAACAGCTTCTGCGTTGTTATGGAAAAATACGTTGTACTAGCATCAAGGGTTCGTTATAAATCCTTCGGGATCAGCAAGACATCAATTTAAAAGCGGTGTATTGGTTGGATATAAATTATACATAAAGGTGTTTACATAAATGTATACGTGAGTGATAGTACGTGACGGTAAGTACTTAGAAATTGCATTCATAATAGTTTGCGAACTATTTTCTCACGCAGGTCTTCTCATATTATTCAATAATAGTGTGATACAAAATGATTTAATCTTTCCAGTCAGAGGTTGTCTGGATAGTTGGTCTGAATGCGGAGGTTGCGATCAAATGTGAGTGATGTTTGCCTTGAACTTAACGAAATCCTCGACCAATCTGCTTGTTTACCCAACAAACTTGTCGTACGTGGACGATTATAGGCGTCTCAACTCGTACCAAAACTCTTCTCATGATGGTCTAATGTATGTGTCAAGTTGTCCGATAATCTTTAGTCGACTTTTTACGAAAAGGTAACTGAGTCACAAAGGACTTGGAGGGAGAGCTAATTACATGTGGACAAACCTTGTTCTGGCTTTGGCTGTTCTGTTCCCGTCCTGGTATACATAAACAAATAATAGTCAGATTTCGTCGGTGACTGTCAGGAACTTTTCTTGTGAATGCGCCCTTAATACAGTTACAAATAAAATATTGTCCGTTAATGTGTCCGTACGGTCCACAGAGTGATCAATAAGGGACTGAATTACACTAAAAGAACTGCAATGCTACTTTGTGTGAAACCAGCAGGCAGTGCGGCTGTGCAATGAAACTTTTCTGGATATGATTGACACTTACACATGGGTATATTTAAACAATATACTGTAAGCCAGCACCCAGCATGCATAATGGGATCGGAACAAATGTCTGTCAGGGCTGCTCTCCCTAGATGGCACTTTCCAGGATTCAAAAACTGCGACGCCTCAGATTTAACGCACTATGAACAGTATGGGAACACTCGGACATTTGTAAACATGTAAGCTACCTACATTTCTGTATGACAGACATAGAAAGAGGGGAAGCCAGAGCTGGCGTCTGTATAGTTAACAGTTAAGAATTCCTCAAACGTTTCACAAGGCGAGTTATATGTGTGAAAATATAGTCCTGGTTTTTAAACCAAACGCTCACGCCTACTTATCAGACCAAACTGGACTGATCAATAATTGATCGTCGTAAAATGAACGAAAACTATCCAACTGATAAGGGGAAGAATATTGTGCCTCTTTGAAAGCACATTGTGCTTACGCTGCGTTGTTCTAGCAGGGGAAGAATGCCGGTGATAAATATGCGGGTTTCCCTTAATCCGTAACAAGTTGAAGTAAGGCAAACCGGAATGGTTTTCGATTCACTGACTTTGTGAAATTTCTGGTTGATAGTCACCCCCAAAAGGGGCAACTTAATAGCGATTCTGTAGAAGGGAAATAGATAAAACAAAGGCTCGTTAATTCTAGCTGGAACAACTTTTACTATCAATATACATTGATGTGTAAGAATAAGGTCACGATGTTATTGAAATATTTCCATTCATATCAACAAAGACGTGATAATGCCGGTTGAATAGTTACGTGTCTATTCAATACAATTTTTCTCTAGCATAAAGCATCTTCGTACATGGCCTGCGAAGACCAGTTAGTCAGTGTTTTCAATTTTCATGGTATTAAAATGATATCTGTTATTTCGTTTCAAAAAAACATTTGGAACTCGTTCCTTATCAAACGTTTACGACAAACTGATCCAATTTCCCAGAAGAATATCTTGGTCAAGCTGTGCTATCAAGTTCGACATCTAACATGTTCGTTATTGATGAAGTGCTAGTGATCACCAGCAGCGCATGTTAGTGAATGTCACTACTACATGGGAGATTGTTTATCAGAATGTTATAGTATATAAGAATGTGACAATACCGGTCAAACCAATGTTGCAACTACCTGGTTAAGTAAAACCATTCGTTTGCAACATAAATATATGTAGCAATTTTGATTCACAACGTAATATTGTGTGCTATTGTTTTTTTACTGCACGAGAAATTACGTTGTACAAATAATGATTACATTATGGCTTTGTTAGCCAGTGTGCTACCTTATTGCTACTGTATAGATAATAGACAATGGTTTGAGCTAAGTACATTTCCGATAAATATTACATATTTCCAACTACCACAATATAGTTGGTATTACATTGATATTGCATTTGTGCTCTCATCTGCTTGCTAACCATGGTGTCTAAGTCATCAATCGTACGTCAGTTTACCAGTTCGGATCATACGGAAACTTAACCTCGTGTCAGTTTTCCAGTCAAAGTATCGCTGTTCAGCTTCACGTCCACAAGCCACATACCGAGGGTCAGGTTATTTTAAAACGGCGTTAAAGAAAGCTTGTTGAACGTTGTGTGTATGCAGAAAAATACTGCATTGAAAAGAGTTCTCACTGAGGAGCTGTGAGCAGAGTCACTACCTGGGTTGTCAGTCATGTTCTGTTTGAACAGAATACTTTCACGGGGCATTCTACATAGATGCGCAGTCGATATCAGTCTTTTCCCGGTTCATTTGACGTAGCGACCAAAACAATTTGGTTTTTGAGCTTGCATGTTCTCATCGGAGGTTAGCATTGCAACACTGATGACTTCATCTGTACACACTGTTTTTGCTCACGACCAAAGGGAATATGAACAAGAAACTTCAAAACGGAAACCACAGTACATCACTTAATAGGCGTTGAATAAATAAACGACCAAAATGAAGTTCCTTTCTCCAAAATGCGAGTGAGGGGCTGTTCAAATTAAAACATAATCTACAATGAAATATTTGGTGAACTAATCGAAGTAAAACCTTTATGACTGCGTTTACCTTAGCTGAGAAAGGTTGCTTATACTCAACTTCCACCTCCTCTGGGGATTCGTTGATCGAGACGGATGACAACGACAAAATAATTGGCTCACTCACACCTAGAAATCCACGGCTTTTACTGATTGTGAATTGACCAGAAGGTGGTAGAAGAAAGCCAGTACGTTGCTCAAACGTACTACCCAATGAACTGCATATTCACGTCAGTATCGCCAGTGGCAACAATAGTTGTTTTTTATGCTGTGGAATCAGGCTATCCACCACAGAGTCGATAATCACAGAGTCCTTAGGGTTCAATCTTCGTGTGACGAGGTTATAGGTCATGTCTGTCCGTCATCCAAGAAACCTGGTGAGATTAGAACTACGTACCTAAATAGTGTGTTCTGATGTAGCTTTTGGAGACCAACAGTTTGACCACCTGTTCTCAGCAGCTACTGCAGTCTGTGATTCGAGTTCGGGTCCTTACTAACCATGCATACAGTTTCGGGCCAATAAAACTGGCTGAGCGACAGCAACACCTTGATTCTATCGATTTTGTGAACCATTTTTGATCGCCCGGCGCCAAAAATATACGGAACACACTGTTAATTTAACAGGTGCACGTATCGCACATTCCAGTGTTTTAATGCTACTGTTACACGGCCTCGCAGAAGGATGGACAACCTGGTATGTCAACTGACGAATACTTAAAGTTCACCTTTTCTCATATGAACCCTTGTGACGTATCTTCGAAGGTATCCAAAAGCAAAGTAGGCCATCTTCAGGGGAACTGGTAACTAGCGTTCTATTGGCATATTAGAAGAGGGAGTGCTGTCAAAGAAATGACAGTCAACGCCGACTTATCATTCATGAGTGTTTCGTCCGCCTCAGGTTGACAATATCTCAAATCCGTTCTGGTATTCAATGTCAATCTGTTTGCCACGGTCATGAAAACCTTGGTCAAAACCTTCATCCCTTCTTTGTGGGCAAATAGTTGCTGTTATATCCGAAAATCAGTGTGGTTAGTTTAACAATAGTCTTCTACCCCCCGAATTAAAGCACGATCAGCAATCAGTCTCCAGTTCAACAGTTCACAATTCAATAATTGACTGAATTTGATAGAAGGATGGAATATATTAGCTTGGACATTGTTCTAGTGAAGACAGCATTGCTTCAAGTCACTGCAGAAGTGGAAACCATCTGGAATCTGTCTGGATACCAAATTAATCTCTCATTGGATCTCACAATCTGCTGGATCAGGCTACTTGAGGAAGTCCACCGACTGCAAATGAACACTATGTAACGTTCAGTTCATAACCAAACTCATAAAGCAGGCTTACTGTTATTGATAAATGGATTGAGAATAACACAACGTTACGAGCAAGTTGTAATACTCTACGTTTCAACCACCTCGGGTGGCCTTCTTCAGGAGTGTTAAACACGACGCCCAAAACTGTTTGACTACATTCGTACTAAATTTGGTGCGGATATCCTACAGGCTTACTGTGTTTAATACATCGGCATTAGTACAACTAAATAATCATTAACAGATTACCACCAACTGGCATATCGATAAGTGTACATTTAATGCACAGTCTGCACCTACTTCCAAGGATGAGTTTTTTGAGGTCTGTTGCAGCTTCCTCGGTATTTTCGGTAGAAGATTCATCAAGCAATAACTATACAAGACAGCATAGAATGTTAATAGTTCTTTGATTCTTTTTGGTCACGAGAGGAAAACGCTAGAATAGATAGAAAATGTGAATAACGACAGCAGTAGCAGTGGTCATGACTGAGCCTTACATTAGAATAGAGAATGTTATCATTCCTAAGGCAGACAAATTATACGTGTCAACAGTTGGTATAAACAGGTATGAACAGTAAATATTGATCAGCACTGTTTCAGGGAACACGAGAGAGTGGTCGTTGAGACGGTACAATAACACACTAAAAGAGCTGATGGGATCAACAGCATAGTCATCATCATCATCGTCACCATCAACATCATAACAGCCATGA
>LUCH01003281.1:0-50982 GCA_013368495.1 Paragonimus heterotremus | reverse complement strand
TCTAGAGGTGTGCCCAAATAGATAACCGTGCTAGAATCGTAGACTCGCGCCTTCGACACACGGCACACATCAAGCTCCAGACTTGAGAGAGTTCATGCCAGACCAGCTTGCTGACCGACTTGTCGGAGAGTGCGGACATTGAAGGCGTCAATGTTTACCAGTTGTCTTGACCTTGGAAAAGAATTATCGCCCGAGGGCCCATAGAAACAGAAGACATGGGGGGTAAAACAGTAGGAGAAAGTCGAGATCGGTTAGTAATGTCACTGTCGAGAGAACGATAACTTCTGATGCTTTCCGGTCTTTTATGCCGCGGAAGGGGGTTGACTTGAGAGACCTCACCCACAGTCTCTGACTCAAAATTCTGAACTGCGAGACAACAGGATATAGGGTTTTCTTGGGGGACCCCACCTGGAGCCAATGACTCAAGAGTCTGACTCACTTGGCAGTGAGGGCCTGGTCTAGTCCGAAGGTGCAGTGAATAAAACATTGGTCTCATTCTGAGCACCGTTGCGCGCAACGGATGTAGTGAGAGCGACATCGGGCTTTTACGAGATTTCAGATATTTTTCGACCGCACTTCGGCTAGATTCTAAACGGCGAAAAAAACAGTATACCAAAAAGTAGCAAGGTGCCTACCAGCCCTAACCAGAATCTCAGGTATGGACGCAGTCACCCACTTGTCATACTGTCTCAAAGGTAATCCATCAAATGACTCAGGAAATCAACTGTCCCGGTAAGATTTCCCAAGCCGTTCACAAGGGGACCAACTGGATAAGTTCTAAAACGAGTCCTGCTTGATCTGCACACTCCCGTATCATTCCATTCTGACGTGCAGCTTTCACATTTTACAGTGGTTAAACAGCTACGTAAATCTTTAAAAGTTTTAGTGATGAACAGTTGAATAACACTTGACCAGATAGGTAAATTGTCAAAGCGATAAGCATGATCCTCAAAATATTCGTCTGTGTCTGTAAATCCGAAGGTTTTCCCAGCAGTTGTTTCAAAAATTGCGTAAATGGACTGAAGGTAACCTCACACAGATCATACAACCTCTTCTGCACACAGCCACTGTAGTTTTGAATTGAACCACGTTGAGTGGATCACTTCCGATCAGCAAAGTCACTCAGCAGTATGGCACTGATCTTCAAAAGTTGAGTTTTTTCCCTACACTTTTTGAGGTGACATCCCAATTCGAACATTGCTCCGGGTTTGCCATATACACATTATTTTAATCGAACCAACACGGTCGAGCTTGTTACTGGAGGTCAACTAACTCGAGAGCTGCCGCTGGGTGTTGCCGAATATCGCTAGGCCGAAATCGATTTACGCACGGTATGTCACCAGCCGACTAGAAACATAATACCTGGTTTAACATAAACCTGTAATGATCTATTCATAACATGAGTCTGTAGTAAGTAGTCTGTATACGGACAATGACAACTGTTCCCCTGATCTTAACAAGATGAAATGCACAAACGGGTGCTGGTTTTGCACATGATATTCCATAAACGGATAGTTGGTGTAGAACTTACTGCTGAACAGAACCGATGACATTCACAACATACTAACGAATAACTGCCCGTGGTGGTCATTTTTGAACACATTGTGACGGTTTTCGCAAGTGACTGTCTTTTGGTGTCGGTAGCTTTTGAGGCACCACTCGACTGCTACCATTAAATAGCTATTGCTGCAACCCAAGGAACACTTTAACTTGAGGTGCCCCCAAACAAATTTCATAATGTCTTGTATATTCCTGTTAAGGAATTTCAAACGAATCCTAGTTTCACAATGTGCAATAGGCAGCTCACTAATCAGGGCTGTTAAAAAATAGTGTGTTGTGAATCCTGAAAACTGGAGAAACTCTGAAAGTTTTGTTATTTTCATTTTCAATTTGATTTGTATGAGAACTAATTTTAAAAACCGTACCGAATGAACGAAGATTCTAAATTCATCTCTCCACTAAGAAAATTTATCACATGCTCCAGTCGGAACAGAAATGGTCAAAATAACTTGCTCATTCGTTTGCTTGGCCTTCTCAAAATTTCACGAACTGTAGAAAAAAAACACAACGTCTACAATGGGATCGGATGGACAGCCCGTTCCTTTAACGTCTGTCTTCCTTATACACCAAATTACTAGCCAACAAAGCCTAAACTATACTGCGCAAAAGAGGCGAGAGAAACCGCAAACCAGTCATCTTGCATTACATATCAGTATTTTGACAGTACAGTTCTCGAGGGACATAGTTTGTATCCACGATTACTTACATCCCGTTGGATTGACAGGCGCCAGTGTAAACTTGCACACATTTTGACATTTATGTTCGTGCACACGTGTTAGAATGCGTTTTTAGCTGCAGACAGAATGTCTATGTCAACAGTACGTCCGGAAAAGACAGTTAAGTAAGTCAATTCCCTTAAGAATTCACACAACTATGACCAAAGTCAGCTAGCTGCTTAGGTAACTTTCTTCACTAATCTACTGTCATTTCTAAATTTGGACATGTCAACACGAGGTCGGAGAGTGTTAGTGCATCCTGAAGATTGGTTAAGTCGTCTGTTTTTCTTGTTCGCCTGATTGGGTAACACTGGATACAACCCCGTGTTTTACAAATGTTGCTCGTCAACAGTATTTCAGTCAAGCTGTGCAAGTACCATTTGTTGCAAGAAACGGACTCACGCGATCAAATAAAACTAAACATCTGCTTTCTGGACTGGACGGAACGACAAGGCACATGACCGCCCCATGATCCAATTGTTAAGACCTTCAATGAACTTAAACCCAAATGTAAAATTTAGTTTACTGTTGGATGTTAAGCTGTTCAGGAATCCATTCTGGTTTGACCATTAGTCGATAAGCCTACCTTATTTTGACTGTGGATGACTTGCTCGTTTAAGTTACGAAGCTATACTGAGTTTTACAATACTTGGCTCTTTCCGAATGCAGTATGTTCTACTCAAGAAAAACTCGACAGCAAGTGGCATTTTTTGTCAGTTATCTGCTATCTTCACTATGTTGTAAAAAATCGCATAAATGGACATAATCAAACAGCTCTTCGTTACTGTTTTTCCTTAGTTTTCATGATTCTCACCCAACTTCTTTCAATAACATCATCTAGAAAAAAAATGAGTAAACGGTGCAGACATGTGCGCATGCCTGTCTTAAAACTCAAACTATCAAGATTTTTCTTAACTACTTCAACAGATCAGTTTTCAGAGCTTAACTCACTAGATAGTAAGGATGAGCACATTCTAATACGGTCCTTCATTGTTCAGTTAAATCTGTCCACCTTATACGAAACGAAAAGGCGATCTGTGAGGTTGATGGCATACCTGGGGAAAGCGTGAGTGATAGACGTGTGACATCTATTCATGGACTAATGACAACTTCCATTCACGACATATAAGGCGAAATGTAATGGCTATCCATTTGTTGGATAAAAGATATATTCTTAGCTGTCTTCTTTTACTGGCTACTTTTGCGAAATTCCGTTCTCTTTAGAAAATGATATAAATTTTGATGTGTGACAATATGATTGATATCAATGACGGCAGTTAATCCAAAAGTCTTATAAATTGCCCCCAGAATGTCTACTGCTTCTCTAACCATCTCTGCCGACAGTAGGGTATCAGATATAATTGACGAGTGTTACTCTTAATCAGAAGTTATTCACGGTACTCATATCGTTGAACGTTTATTCCGTTTAGGTCTCGACTGACGTTTCAACAAGTTCGGTTTGCTATATTGAATCCAACGCATTGGTGTCGAATACGTTAACAACCATATTTATGAATCTATAACATCACATGAATTCGGAACAATAAACAGCGGTATGGTGTCAACAGTTAACAAAACACACCATCCCAGCCTTGTAAAATCGTATTAGATCACGAATGTTTACATCCATTAGTTGGTTTCAACCTTCCTTATCAAGCAGTTACTCTCATAGTGAACGTCTTCAGTAGCTTTTGAACGAGTAAGTTCTAACAGGAACGAGTCCTTCTGGAAGCGATTAGGAACTATTGTTACCGAAAACTGTGAGCTGCTGTCATTACCCAGCAGAGGGTGCATTTTATGGTCAAGTCTAAGGCAGTGATAGTAGACACTCCGGACCATTTGGTTGTGAAACATAACGCAATATTCAGTAGTTTAGAACAGGGAAGATTTCGTGTTTGCCCTGCCATCAGAATAGAGGCGTTTATAAGTTACAAATGTGCTGTGACAATGACCTACATTAACACTCTTTTTTAAATTTTTATACTAACGTTCATCTTGGATTTCAAAACTTTAGTTTCAATAAAATAAACGAATAGCAACAAACGATGATTATCTGTCAAGAAGTAAGAGGAAAAAGAGAGTAGCGTTATTAAAATTGTATGCTTAATCTGGTTTTGTGACGCCAATTTCAAGAGTTAAATGTTACCACTGGTCCAATAAATTTCATAGGACCACCAGAAAAGCTTTCATCAGTAATGTGCCTATTCAGAATAACGTTTCACAATTCCAACCACTTTACCTCACTATTCTCACTGAATTAATGAGTAGTATGTTGCTTTTTACAAGTTAGTAAAAATCAGGCGCATCCTCGTCTCAACTTCAGAGGACGATGAAGACAACCTTTTGGGATGTCATTAATGTTGAGTGATATCTGAAATATACAAAAAACTATAACTTTCTCATGTTGGTAGCCTTCACTAACTCATAGGATGAGTGCTGGTGATGTGGAGTCGGTGTTTGCTTGTTGATATGACTAGCTTCAGGAGGCAACTGTTGATCCAGTCTATTTAAACAACTTTGTCGTAACACAGAAAAGTAGATGTTGCCAAATGCAAACACTGTTTACTCCCGTCAGTCTTAAAAAAATATAACATACAGATTAAACACAACAGACAAATTGAAACAGACAGGGCATGGATACGCACACTTTCAAACCAAGTATTATGTTAACAACACGATGACAATCCGATGGGTTGCTCCAACCACTTTTGTGCACACAACGCCGGCTGACGAGTTCTCATCAGTATTGTTTCGTTGAAGACCAGTAGCTTCTGGTACAGGCTGGCCAATGAACTACTCATAGTTAATTCGTCTACTTGCCTAAAAAGGTCCTTCAAAATTAAACCTGTTTTCTGCACACAGTAAAATGAAGTCCTTGAGTCAGTCAGGTGAAAGACCTGTGTCAAAGTTGTGTGTGGATATAAAATCACGACAAAAGTTCAGGTGTCTCAAGAAGGTGAGCACCTGTAAAGAAAAATCAACGTCAGTTGAACACATAAGTCTGGAGTTCGTCGATACCATTTATGCAAATCGGAACGCTACCACTCCTTATTCGACAATGCTGTGTAGAATAAACCAACCAACCTCCGGTCTTTCAATGTCAGCCACGTGTTCACGTGATGATGCCAAGGCTGTACTGCTACGACATATACAGATTTTGAAGATACTGGCTGTTCCGCATATCAGTCAAGCTTACGAAGCGAGCGGTTTGTTTATTTATCAACGTGAACCGTAGTTTATTAATCCTCATTTTTATTCTGTCTTGCTACAAATGAAAACTGTGCCACACAACTTTACTAGTTAGTTTTCTTCTTATCTTTTTATGTATGGTCACTTTGTGCGTTTTTATAACATTTTTTATTCAACAGTTACACTGAGGGTTTGGTTATGGCCCTACTTAACCGTGCAATCTACCCCGTTTGCAAAAAACAAGCACATGTCAGTCTCTCAATTTAAACGGTTGTAAGCAGCGCTCAAGAGTGTAGTGCACGTTGTACGCACTGCCACATTCATATCTCAGCCGACAGGCAAATAAACACAGCTAAATATTCACTTCCTGATGCCACTAATTTTCTAGCCCACTGGAAAGGGAATCACGGAATCAAAATACTTGTCTGAATAGTCACAACAAAGACATCCGTTTGACAGCATACCTTATCGTTTACAAAGCCATCCATGTTTAGGCTCAGCAAGACAACATAGATATAAACCGAACATTACCTGTGATTAATCACAACCGTTCAACTCTCAAAAAGTTTCAGGTAGCCTTTATTATAAGGTCATTGAAACAACATGATTGTTTTATGGAAGCACGGCCAGAGTTAAACTTCCGGACGTGGGAATGAAGTTCACTACTGACACACTTCAGGATAAGAGAAATTCGAGTATTGTTCTTGTTTTAGAAAGGTTGAAATTCTTTGGAAATTTGACAGCCACAACCAGCTGTGAGTTGTATCCGATTTATAGTAACTAGTATGCCCTACCATTTACTGGTAAACAACAAACAAATCGCACTACAACCGGTTCTTCATCAGAGACTGTTACAAGGTTGTCTGACTTATCTGATTATCACTGGATCACTGTTTAGCTTTTACTTGGCACCCGGGAAAACTGTGTACTCTTATCGTGTTAACCAATTTGACTGTGCGTCCCAAAGGCATACAACATGAGAGACTGGCGTGCTCACTTGAAGCCGCCAGCGCGTCTATTTTGTAACGGATGTCACGAGTCTGTCTAGCCAACATTCAGCTGGAATCCTGCCTTGTCGATACGAATTCATTTGCGAGCTAGTTGTTTTGTTTGAATAACTAGCCGGAAAATGAGTTAGTATTTACAGATTTAAGTATCTGCATTTCTTATGAGATGTGTGCTCGAGGACCACCGTGTACGCATGCCTGTTAAGTGGTAACAAGAATTCTCAAATACATTCCATTGGTTTTAGACTCCACTTGACTGCATGTTGTAGCATCCTTTCCAGTATGTTCTTAAATGTCCATGCTACGAAATATGTTTCCGGATGATTTTGTTTACAACGTGACCGGGCACAGCAAATTCACTCTCATCATTCATAGAAATAACTTTAAACACACAAAACCTCCTTATTTCCTTGGCTTGTGGAAAAGTAGAGTTTTGTGTAGTACATATCGAAGTTCTTTTTCAAATCATATCCATAAGAAAAACAGTTAGTTAATATACTCGGAGTGCAATTCCGTAATTCGAACTGTATGACAAAACGTAACTGTTCGTCGTACACAATAAGTGTTGGCTCCAGTCCTGCCCGATCGACAAAGGACCACTTAGGTGTCTACGATACGGTCTGAGCGTACCAGTTCTTCGTAGACAGGCTGGTTATGCCTCTGCAAGTGCACCATCTAATGTGAAACATAAACATTTTCCATTCGATTATTGTGAACTGTTCATCTCTACCTTTCGTTTATTTACTGCAAGTTACGTTTTCTCTCTTTCTTCCTTGATACTCCGAAGAATGCCAGTTCTAACATAACAACTTTTTGTGCCATCAAAATATTCTCGAAACGCATGTGATCTGTGAAATCTCACACATTGAGCTTCCAGTTTTCCACAAGATGTTCATAACTGACTTTACTGTCAGTCGCTATTATAACATTTGACAGCTGTTAAACTCTGTAAGCTCAGTGCCGATCACCTGAGTTGCACTCAATTCCATCGTCTTAATCATAGCGAGAGTGCAGTCTAACAAAACTTGCCCTTGACTCAGCCCAAAACAAACTAGCAACTACTGCCATTTGAATGAACTGCCGTATGTTTTTTCCACGTAGAGGAAAATTTCTGACAAATAATGAATATTGACCACTTGCAGTTAACCAAAACTGCGTACAGGCTATGAGCACTCTTATTGTCAGTTAACGGTAGCCGCGGTGTTCACATATCTTGATTAAAAGCCATAATTCCAAATTTCCATTGTCAGCGACCCGTGTGTTTATCCCTTCTCTTCGTACGAATGCGACCTGATTTGTTTGAGTAGAACACGGTTGAAAATTAAGACTGGCCCTCAACTGATAACACACTGCGGCCGTGTGGCGCACAGTACAATAAATCCATTGAATGCAGTGTGTTCCCTCAAAGCCTGACTGTCTACTGTAGATCACAGATAAACCTTCGACCAGATTTTGAGCTTATGTTAACAGAAATATTGTAAAATATAGTCAAGGTATTAGGGAAAGTATCACTGACTGTCAAACAAACCAGTTTTTCACTCATTAGTCAGAGGTTGCAATAATGACTACAAAGAGAACACCGAGTGGTATGGACCTAGATATTTAAATCCCGGTACAAAATAGACAGAAACTATAGAAACCGGTTTATCAGAGTCTGGTAAACTTGTGTTTGAAGGCTGCTCAGTAAGGGCCTTGAATTTTTACACCGTTTAGATGACTGGCAGAATATAACTCAAAAATATCCTCACTTCTTGCAATTCGACAGTATCGCAAACGGAATCAATCCGTGATCAGTTTTCGGATGATTCGTACAACTTGCGCAAGTCCTTTGTGACGTTCGTTCAAAAATATGGCTCAATCTGTTTCAACTGCTAAGCAGCTGCATATGCTGTTTCAGAGGCAGATGTGCGAAGATACATTCTGTTTGAGAATAACCACAGACGAGTATGAGCTTGAGGTTTGTCACGCAACACCAAACTGGTCTGTTTGTAGAATGATGACCTAGAGGACTGGTAAAATCACCGATTAAAAACAGCGGTAACAGTCGCACTGATTGAGCAGCTGTTGTGTGATAAAATATTCGTGTCACAACAATCTATCGAGCAGACGATGAAAATAGAACAGTCTTATTGTGTACATCCATGTTAATTCCCCGAAGTTGTCCTCTTCCTTTCGTTCATTTGCCTGCACTCTATTCCTGTTTAACTGGGTATGGCTGTGCACTAGATACATTAGGTTTAAAACAAGGTCATTCAAGAATCAGAACGTTTTTTCTTGCATTTCCCAACAGTTAAGTAACCCTGTCAAATCAAGCCAAATCAAGACTTTTCTTTGCATTCCTCGAAAGGTGGAGTTTTAACCGTTAGTACTATCGTACACTCAACAGTGGTAAAAAGTGAAATGGATGAATCACAAAGGACTGAATTAAGGTGGAATGTAGTGGAACATAAACAGAACAATAAAATGTTGATATTTATATTTTTTTCGAAAAGGCAGTTTCAATCTCCACTACAACTATGGTTAGGTGGACGACCGATAAGACAGTGTACCTGTGGACAGAAGCAAACAAGGTGAGTATGTGTGTAGGCCTAACTATGGAATTAAATAACAATTACAACAAACCTGAAGCTGGAGGATGGTTGTTAGTCTCAGCAATCTGACCAACTTACAGCTTGATTACTTTAGAGTAGGATTCATAGCTGAAGCTGTTAAAATATGTGAGCGTAATGCGACTGCCAAAAACTATATACATATGTTGAGATCGCTTAGTAAATACCAGGAATATCTAGATGAGAACATCGTAACAAACATAGAAACACGTAGGTATTAATAAGCCTAGAAATGAGGCTACCTGAGGCAGACGGTACACTTTCAAAATAGGCGTGGATGAAGTGCACTTCCAGAGTGTTATAATATTTTGGGGGAATCAGTGCACATCGGATGTAAAGTAACTCCCAGGTTAATGAATGACAGCAGTTCGAAGTGAACACAACTCGAATACGCAACTTCGTAAGCTGCCTCTCAAATTACTGGTAATTATGCTTAATGACATGTAGTGAGGGATTTTGGTTTTCATATAGGTTGAACAGCACCCACAATTGATCATCAGTGATCAAAATACCACTCAAACAGTCAATGATTCCCGTGACTTTAACTTGGAGAGAAGTTTTATTCGATGGGTCATCGGTTGGAGTTAACAGATAGTAACTGTGTCTCCTATCGAGGCGATCAGGCAACCTGATCATTATTCACAAACGAAAGTGGTTGGATTTCCACATATGATAATTCGATCATGTCTAATGTGAGGTGAATGGCGCAGTGGTAAACACGGTCGCCTGCTCATGAACAGCGTGGCCGTGGTTCCAGTGCCGGCAGTGGCGATGATATGCACTACTGACGAGCTCTAATGAGAGCGAAACTCGAGTCTAGTGCTTCTTTTCGAAAGGGGCCGACTGGAAAGCCTATGGGGATGCGACAGCTGAAATCAATTATGCTTATAGACAAATGAAAACAAATATTCCGTAATTTTTGATATCTTTCCCAGGGCGTGGGTGGTAGATTATGTGATCCCTCGTTCAAACGAAAGACAAACAACAGAATTAATAACATTTGTGTTGCACATACAGGACGGGCGTGTAGAAACGCCCTGGTGCTTCTCCGAACTGAGGTAAACTTAAGGACACGTGGCCGATATGCAACAAAACACTTCGTGCATCAGAGGTTCAACCAAAGTTTAAACGAAATGTTTCAAAAGGATGTATGCAACGACCAACAACTGGGGTTCCTCTTCTGATAGATTGAAAAGAGATGAGTATGCTTACTGTTATTCAGCAACAAAGCCAGCGGCGCCTACATTAGACTGGATGTCATGTTTCCTGTACTCACCGTTGAGCTGCTGTGATGTTGATTGCCGAAAGAAACAAGCCCACGTGAACTGGCTGGATACGGAACCTATTAACATAACCTCCAACTTATTGCAGTGAGTCACAAACAATGATTCGGTGCCAAAGGCCCGGATAGAGTTTACTGTGCATTTTGTGTGTCCGACCACGTCAACCCGCAATCCTGGTTGAAAATCCAAATCTTAGACCTTCCCACAAAACATCTGATAGCCTTCTACTGCCGTTCGTTTTATAGCAAAAACGTAAGATCGCCATGTTTCATCACAATAATGCAAAAGTACACATTCCAGAATAAGAAAAAACGATTTATTCTCCGGTGACCGTAAGCCCCCGAATAGCTTTATACAGCATAGACCTCAGGTGTACTTGGGGAGTTATAAGCACTATTGGATCGGTAAGCGGACTGCAATGCCATGGTCTGCAACTCATTGACTGTCAAAAAATAGACTGATATCGGCCCTCTCAGTCATCAGTCCCTTGTGTGAAATACACCTTGAAAATGAGACCACAATTTTGATTGGAACAGAAGGAATGCATCCGAATAGAACTTTAGGGAGAAATGCCGTTCTTGGCGTGCTCACAAATTTGGCCAAACCATTCATATCGTCGGGATTAGAACGTTTTGAGTAAAACAACGAAACATAAGCTTTTTAAATATTTTCATGGACTAGTACGGAAAATAGTCCAAACGTACGATCTTCCCATAGTTTTATATTTGCTCGCACAAAGCGATTGTCCGAAGAATTTGCTTCTTCCATTATCATCCTCAATATGCAACGGCTTTTATGTCACAATAATGTACGTTTTTCTAACCCAGAAGAAAAATATTGGCAGGAACATTATTCAATGCTTGTATACCTTATTAATAAACAAGATAGAAAACGTTGGTTTTCGTGTTAATGATCCACCTTGCAAATCATAGATGCTGTGTGAAGCTTTTAATTCGGTTCAGTGCATGTGACCTTTGAGAAAATGAAATAGCCCACTGCACTGCTTCGTACCATCATACAGAACTTGATTCTAATCCCAAATAACGAATTTCAATCACACTTTGCTGAGCATCTGAGACAGATTTAGAATGAAAACTTGGCGAATCTGGCAACATTATTAAGTAACTAAAAAAGACTGTTCGTCTTTTAGTTTAGCTTCACTGTCACAACCCAAATCAACGCTATCCTTTTCCGTTGTGTAAATTATCAACGGAGACACCTCAAGTTCGAAATATCGGACCGGAAGCATGGTGTCATACATAGATTGTGTGATCTGGCGCACACTAATATAATCTACCTGTAGAATTCATGTCATTCACTTATCTTTTTCATAATTAAGATCTGCTTCATAGGGAATAATTCTCATCTATGCAGTGAGAACAAACCAATACGCCGAAATTCACACTTAGAAATTCTACATGAAGACAAGGCAAACTTATCCGGGCTATGACCCAAATAGATTCAACACTGTTACATTGCAACAGCTGACTTTCTTAATTCAAGTCTTGAAAAGTTGTTTATGTAAGCTGGAACGCCACATTCTTAGATATGGAAACATTCTTAAGTATCATAGTTTGCACAACAATGTCATGGAACTGATAAACTGAATTGCAGGTGGATGACGAAATCTGCGTTACGTATCTTCAAATGTTCAATTCACAAGGACGTGGCGGTTTTCGAACTGATTGGCTGAAATATGCTAGACCGATAAACGCGATATGCGTTGGTGAAAATCAGACTAATTAAAGTTACTGGTTTGAGAATATGAAGAATTGAAAGCATGTTTTTGGGAATTCCAGAGTATTGGGTGTACAAACAGAAAATCTCTTATTTTGAATATTCTGACGGAGAGCGCCTTTTACATCATGAGTACAAGATCATACAAACTTGAGACATTCGAGTGAGCGATGGCAAATATCGAACATGCAAATGGGATGTCTTCCCCACGGTAATTGACGTTTAATAAACTAATTATTCTTTATTTTCAGAAGGCTTTGAGCCAATATTGTAAAAAGTACATCAAAACCATAGATGACGAAGAAGAATTATAGAATGGAATGCTGTGGATAATTGTAAGACAATAACAATTCTTTTTTAGATACACAGTGTTATTCATTCGTCCAATGAGGTCACTCCGGAGACTAAGGTGCAATATTCCTAACAGAAGACAGTTTAGATTACAAATTACGTTGAAGATATATGGTCTATATAATGTATAAACACTTTGAATTCAACCGTCAGGTAGTCAAGAAGAACAAACAGGGCGGATTGCCGGATACAGAGTAATATAGCCAACCATGTGTAAATATTTATTTCATTCATTACAAGTTCATCGAAATATTGCTGATTTCTGAACACAGTGATCATAATTTTCATTAACTTTGTGCTATCAAATAAATAGCACTATTTCAGTGCATAAGACACTTTAGAAAGTTCATCTTCAGGCCCTGTTCAACTCGCATCCATATACGAAAACACCCAACGTCTTGTTGATCAAAAAAGTTTTGTATATCGCTTAAATCTAGAAGAGACTGTATTCACTGTGTTGGACAAGTGGTACTAAACATTCTAGCCAAGGTGTTATCTTCTTTAGTGTCTTTCATAATGCAGTATATTGTTCATTTCGGTTGGAATGACTGCCGTAGGACGTTTATTTTAACCATGGTTGACCATGGTTGACGAGTGGATACGGTTAACAACTGATACATCCTGTGGCTGTTTAAGCCAATTTGAGTGAACGAAGTTAGATATTTTACCAAAACGCAAAGTAAGATACACTTTGGATGCAGATCATATTTCGGAGTTTAATCATCGATTCTCCTGATGTATTCCTTTCTTGGAGTATTCGGCTCAGTATCAATTCGGCCAATAACCAATGTCGGACCCTGTTTGAAACAGCAACTTATCGGTTTATCGAAACCATTTGTCTGTTGACCTTTATAATCTACTGAATATTCTGTGATATAAAAACCGCGAATAATTAAATTTTTGGTAAAAATTTAACGAATTAACATAAATGGTGGAAAAAGCTGCTCTGTGATTTACTCTACTGGCCTTCAACACCAGAAAGAGGAATCGTCAAAATCGCTATATCAGAATTTCGTAAGCGCTTTTGAATGAACGATGTTACCATTCATGTTGGCAGTTGCAACTCTGTTGTTTTTCCTAAGATCATTTGAAAATATGCTTACTCTACTGAAATACGTAAACGAAAAAATATCGTTCCATTTTTTGACGGCTGACAGTTGCTTTGCAGAATAACTGATACTTGCCGGCAACTCTGGCGTATGTAAATAATAATGTTCCTTCTTGAGTTTCCTTCGCGTTCTACGGTGTCAAATTAAAACATTCCGCAGAGCACTTGTTACATAAGTCCACCGAACCAACCACAGTAACTAACCGTAGACATGAGCGAATGCAACGTAAGTGGATATTAATGAACGCTAGCTCGAAGCCGGCGATGACTAGAGACTAGAGTGGTGGTATCTCCAAGCAAGTTGGATGTGATTAGTAAATGCAATTCGTCAAGACTCATTGCAAACTCTTCGATAATGCAACTGAGGCTGTTATAACGTGTTTTCTTGTCACCGTGGGTGTTATAAACATCTGTTGTGTAAAATATTTCTCACCATTCCTTCGAATAAACACTACGCTGGTTTTTGTAACATTTTGTCTCTACCATGGCTAGAACGGTTGAATTCTCTACCTAACACCAGTAAGCCAAAAACGTTG
Source organism: Paragonimus heterotremus (assembly GCA_013368495.1). Classification (NCBI taxonomy): domain Eukaryota; kingdom Metazoa; phylum Platyhelminthes; class Trematoda; order Plagiorchiida; family Troglotrematidae; genus Paragonimus; species Paragonimus heterotremus. The sequence continues at coordinate 36,886 of LUCH01003281.1, read as the reverse complement.
TGTGGATTGTGTTTGCTTACTCGATCCGAGAATTCATCGGGTGGTGTTCATTTCTCTGCGTTGTTTATACAGAAATTGGACGGTCTATTGATAAATGGAGTGAGAATAATACGGCTTCTCTTAAACGAGAGATTGCTCAACTAGAAAAACATTTGATCATTGAAGTCTAAAGTCCCTTAGGTTATTTGCGACCGTCCTTTTCTACGATACAGTTTCACAAACTACTTAAGTGTCTAAGAGATTTCAGAAACATTTAGTAGATCAAGAATATTAATTATAGGTTCAATACTGTTATATTTACTATGATTCAAGAAACTGCAACGAAACTGGCAACATCCCAGTTAATCTCGACCAATTCGTCCCAAAGCAGTCCAATCAAAATTTTTTCCCTGTAGATCGTTTAACTCCAATGCAATTCACACTGAAACAGTTAACGTCGTAACACTAAAATATACTTTTATCCACAATCACACTTACAGAAGCAACTGATGCTAATGATTACGAAGAACATTCGTGACAAGAGATTGCCTAGATGTGTCCCCGCATTTCGATTAGCTTCGTGAAACAATGGGAAGCAAATTATGGTAAGGCCTCCGGAAACCTGGAAGAAGCGAAATTTCAAGTAAATTATTCTACCAACTTCTCCCGGAAGTTGATCACTGCGATGATGCACATGATTGGCCGTAAACGAGGTGTACAGGAGTCAGACCGCATTCTACTAAATGGTGTTATCTGGAGCACATTTGATGCACAGTGCTGGCAAAACAGTATGAAGAGTGGCATGCAGCGGAATGTGCGTTTCACACCACATTGGTTCAGCTGCACAACTCTCTACCACTTTCCTCATTAACTGTCCCAGAAATATATCATACAGCAACCACTAAGCCAATAGATGTTTCCATTTCTATTGTTTGTGCATATTTATTGGTTGTTTTTCCAACCAAATGCTTATTAACTTTTGCTTCCAAGTCAACACAGAAGCAGGAAATTTTTGAATCTGCAGGGCAATAGAAATGGAAACGGTTTGCTTTTGTTTGGAAGCTGCTCATGTTTCCTGAACTGGATCTTGGAAGTAGTGTGCAACATCACAACTGTGCATGTGAACATTCTGCTATCATGAATCTTAAATCAGAGTTGTATTTAAGTTTGCCAGAAGTATCTCAATAACGAAAAATGTTAATGATTTTACACAAAACCTGTTTGTTAACTTCAGCTGAATTTTCGATTCTGATTTAATCTGCCTCCCTATGACCTGACAAATAATAGAACAATCGGCGGCGAACTTCATGGCATATGTGTGCATGCGTTCTTGAGTAAGAACTGAGTTGGCTTTCAGGCGATTCTGGATCTAACTTTGATTGATTGAGTCCGTCTGCTTTGTGACCTTTAAAGCCTATTGCATGATGAATGGTTCTGTTTTATTTCGAGAGCTAGGGAAATCAAAGACAGACCTGCATTCACTCCTCTCTGAAATCTCAGATCTGAACGACCATCAGTGAAACAGCTTAACAAGACTGTCATCGATTTTCAAATCCTTCATCTAGAAGAGTAGAATAGTAGTGGTTGGCAAACCTAGTTAATCATATGTCTCATACCCAATCCTTGTGACAAGTACCGAAATTTAGCCGTCACCTGTATACTGTAATTTCTACCTCTCACTTGTATCGTTTGATCAACACGAAACCTCTGATGGTAAATAAATACCATTAACAAACATCATTAGAAAAAATGGACAATGTAATTTAACAGAGCCTTCTTGGTCTTAGGCTGGCGTAAATAAATCGGTCAGGTAACAGTTTCACATGCTGAGCTAACCGAATTGCGAAGCAGCTCTGAAGCTGAAGAGACAACCCGTTTAGAGCTGTACAGTTTCGGTCTCTAGTTCAAATCTAATTAATGTCTGATTTTACAAAACGAATTTTTTAGACAACCACACATGTCAGACAGTTCAACAACTACAAGTATTTTAACCGGTGGAAGAATGTTTACCACACAAGTAATCACGAATTATTAACAAAGTATCCTAACAGCTGTAGAATAGCCAAGGTTCTTCGAAGTAAAACTTGGACGACACATCAGAACTGTAATGTTCTGCCTTCAAAAGGAAAATTACTAACGTATTCTTTTTCAAAGTAGGGTTTAAATCATTTGACTGTCATACTCGTAGTTTGTTCCAGCTTGTAATCGTCTCCTTTGGCTTGCCTTCTTACGTTCAGCGGTTCTGTTGTTATGGCGAAATGACTTCAAACACCATATTGCATGTTGTAAAATCTCCAAAAGTTCGGCAATTCTGTATTTCGAATTTTGTGTTAGAAGCTTGCTCATAATCTACCACCTGACTTAATAATTCAACAAAACATAGGTGAAAACCCAGACTATTATACATCCAGACATATCTGACATAGTCGAGTGATCCTGATAGACTGTCTCACTTGACGGCTACCTTTTGTGCTTTACAAAGTTCCTCCGATGAAAAGTGCAGAAGCGCAATCCAGAACACTGAACTCCTAGATGGAGGGAAATAACGACATACTCGTTGTATTCCGGTGACAGGCGTTTTTAGTAGGCCGCTAAGACAGCAAAATATTGAAAAGTTTCAAGTACTGTACAATAACATGTTTTTCACTGTCATAGAATTTATGTTTCCACTGTATCGCTTAATCCGATATGTGGTGCATTCTGGTTCACATACAAGACTGCACGGCACACCAGCCTATAGGGCGATGTTAGTAATTTTTACACTAACATAGCCTTGTTGAATTTCATAACAGCTGTGAACAGAGAACAATAGTGTTTATTTCGTTTCAGTTCACATTTCGCGAACGTTTCCTTAATGGTAGCCATTAATTACATGTGAAGTTAAATTAACACGTTAGCATCAGGTAGTCGAACTTGATCGTGATCTATAAACATCTGCTTTTAGGAAACATTTTCAATTCGTAACTGACGTTTAGAGGATTGATTGGTAAAGTAGCCAGTTAGGACATTAATCGGTGACAGAATACAGTTGGGTTCAACCACTCGACAACGTTGATCTGAAGCATGTTGTCTCTGTCGCAGCTACGTGGTTGATATATGCATACGACACGAGACCGTTCTATTTATTGACTGAGGCGAAAGACTTGTTTATCTCCTGAATAATTACGTGTTCGAGTTACTAATCTGTTTGACTATAGTTTGAAAGTGGAGTTAATATAGAATTGACTGAATTCCCTCTCGAGATAAACGGCGGGTTGTGCACTGTTGGCAAGCGAATGTAGTTGATAGTTCACAAACGGTGATTCATTCATTTCTAACGTGAGGTCAAATTCGCACTAGTCAAAACGGTCGCTTGAGTAAAGCGTGACTGCAGTTCACATATGCAGTACCGGCCAGTTCCAACAATACAAAAACTCGAATCTTGTGTCCTTGAAAAAAGGGCTAACTGAAAAATCTATGGGAATGCGACAGTCGCGATCATTTGTGAGTGATGCTGAATTCATGTCAACCACAATTTAATAATACCACACAAAGATGAAATGATACTGATTGACTGTTCGACTTCCACTGTATACTGATGTATTGCCAATTTTTACCATAAAAAAGAGAAAACTTTTGAGTAAGAAGATGTTGTAACCCAACCAGTATGGTATGCTATTTGTGTCTTACTAATTCACATTCTTATAAGTCCTGACTTATTTGTAAGTGCAGATTGCATGTGATCTGAAAGAGCTCACTCTGTCTTATACCAACCATGAGGTTTTCCGGTCAACTGCCTGTCATCTGTAAATGTACATTTTGGCATCCTAAAAGGTGAGAGAAACCTATAAACAGAAATACCAGGCATGTTCACCAACTACTGTGTCTAAACTTGTATGTCCTCACAATAACATATTTTAGAAGCCACGATGAGAAACAACTAGCGGTCTTAAATTTCTAATCATTAGTTTGACATTTACCTTCTCTGTCAATTCAGCCTGATCTGGGGCTTTATCCGGAAAATAAGTTATCGATCGGAATTAGTAAATCATCTATGAGTTATCTATATCCTAGTTCTTAGGATCATTGGAGACTTCAGGTTAGAGCTGTTGTGAAACGCAACTTCTAATGCTACTGACAGTGCCGAAACAAACTGACGTTCTAATAATTTCCTATACGTGATCTTGACACCTGCACGAACTATGGATCTCAATAACCTTGAGAAAAACACCAAAACTAATCATCTAACCTACTGCTAACCCCAGCCCACGGTGTCTGCAATTTCTGAAGTAGGATGTGTCGTTGAGGTCCAACTGATGATTATAACTAGAGTGCAATAGACACAAATCGTTCATGTGCTTTCGGTGAATTGTTATCACTAAGACCATATAAATTACGCCACTATTTTGAAAGACATCGATGGTGGGATTCCACTGTTTCCCATTCACCGTCAGTATGCTGCCGCTGCACTGGAGATAAGCGTCATAAACTTGCAGTTGACGAGGAATTGAAAATGTAACCCGTATACTACATTTACGTGAGCCGAAAACGGCTCATTAACCTTGGCGATCGCAAGCTCTTATACAAATTGTTTGCAGGATAAATGGTATTTAAAATGACTAAAACAAAAGTCGACAAAAATAAGTAACTTAATGTCCCTAACATAACCGCTGCTCTTGGTATCAGTAGTCCGCGTTAGTAAGAATGTAACTAGTAACAAATATTGTCTGTTCAAGTTTTGTTTCCATTATCTTGGTTGTGGTGTTCCAAGAAGAAACGAAACAGATCATGTAAGCTGGTGAATGCTCGGCGGAAAATGGTCAGTACTCACGCATTTGTATAAAGCATTATCATGTCCACATCACAGAATAAATCCAAGCACAACTCACCCCTTGAACAGATGGCAAGACAACTGTTAACTCCTTCTCTCTTTCTCATACGCGCAATCACTTCCCAAACAAGGTTTTGTCCGCAATTTTATACCCTTGTTCAGTATCGATGTAAACAACTTCGGGTATCATTGTACAAGTTAACCTCAAACATCCGATGTGAAGTCACGGATAGGATGAACTGAGTGTCACTTCTGTAAAAGTTGGTGGTGCATATCTTGTGAAATAAAAAGTATATATGCTAACAGCTGACCCGAGTATTGATCAGCTTAAAATTGAACATCTCATTCGATCTACCTAAATCTCATCTGTATCACTCCTTTGGGGTAATCAAACTAGTAATTGATGAATGGTTGTGGGAATAGTAAGCCACTACAAAATGGATGTCAGAATATACCAATTCGATCAATTGGTTACGATCACCTGAGTTGAAACAAAACAATTTTCCTCCACTGATAAGCTCACCACCAACGACAAATAGATGGGAATCATCTCAGGAAAGCGAATACATACTTTATATCATTCCTGGTGGCCACCACACGGCAGCATAGCAGACAAGAGTCTGATCCACTATTCTGTCATGGTCCACCATTCTGACAGTAATTCGTGAGTCCTCGTTCCATTCCCTGTTATGCGTTGTGTTGGCGAGCTCAAATCAGCTCAAGCCAACTGCAGGCCCCTTAGTTGAAAAGTACATGGACTGAACTACTGCAAATACCTCTCCCAAACTTATCTGGAGGTATGACATACGTGTGTTCATTTACAGATCAACAATAAACAATCAGTAATCGATTTCGGCTCAAGAAAAAGTAGGGTAAAACCTGAGGAAGGAAAAACGTTTACTTGACAAGCTGTGGGTATGTTTTGGGATTAGAAGTCAACAAGTTGAACTGAAGAGGCTGTGAAATCTTCCTGATTCACCAAACAAAAACGAAGCTCATGTGGACCGCAATTTTTCACCCTTAAACTAGCACTTATGTTGCGTTTTGTTTGCTTAACCTTAACTAATCGCCGTAGGCACATGTCGATTGTTTTGATTGGAGACTTTTCTTCATCTTTTGCTTTCTTTAATCAAACTACGATATCGAAGGAACATGAAGTCCATACTTTACTTTCGACTGTGAGAGTTTGAAAACTTTCAGTATATGACTGCTTTAGTTGATGTACGGATATCTTACTGTTACAATGTCATCGTGTTTTATTCGCTTCACATAATGTGACCATAAAATCGACCAATAAAGTAACCTCATTTCCTTTACTGTTGCCTGAGACAAAGGATGGCTCAGCTTACGGATAGACTAACATCATATTCAACCGTCATTCAGAAACTCAAAGTGGTTTGGCCCAACAGCAAAGGAAAATCCTGCTCTTGTGGTTGAAACAATGTGATATCTTGATGTGGTAAAGGCTGGCTCACCGACTGCTCACCTCGCAAGCAGTAGAGTCAAATTGGCTGAAATAATTGCAAGAAAATGGAGCTGGGAAACAGAATTTTAAAAAATTGAATATTTCCGTCTCACGATCTTTGTGTCATCAGATTTTCCATACAGGGGGTATTTTACGTTTTCGATAATACTCAGAAAAGGGACACCGTTTATTGTGTCAAATTCATAGCTACTGCCTCGGCTTCTGAACACACAATCCAATTGTATTTCACGTGCCTGGAGTATAACACTTCCAAATGCGTTTTCATGACATATTTATTGGTAGAGGATTTCTGACTTGGTAGTGTCAAGTTCTGCAAACCTCATTGTTGTTACGTATCTGGAATTGAAACTATTCAATTTGTGACGTGATCAATGCTAAATGGACTTATGTGTTCGAACAAGAAGATGCAGTCGACCCACTTATGTGAGTTGTTTAAATAATCAATTGCGGATAATCAGTGGGAAATTTGGTTAACGCCACCTAGACACTGATCACAAAATACACCACGGTGGAAACTATATCTTATTGGGGTTGGTCAATGGTGTATGCAAGTGACACGGCTGAGAGTTGATTCCCTGCGAAGTTCACGTTAGGCAACTGCGTTGACCGCCGTACGGCTGACCTCATAGTAGACACAATTGAATTATCACAGCCTAACAGAGCCACCCGCGGCTGTAAACAAAGCCCAACTTACCCGCAGACAATAGTCACTTGGGCAAAATAGGAGTTGACCAAATCGATTTAGTCAAGTTCATATTATGAGGTGATCGACACACAATGAAAGGGGTGGGTGGGGTGAAGAAAATCACCAGAGTCTACAGACTTCTTTTTTGAAGATGCGTAGATATCTGAGTTGCGTACACAGAATGCCAACTGATCCCCAACCAAGCTGAGCACACTTTGCTAATTCCAAGATCGACTGACGTGAGATGTGACGTGGATAATTTATGCTTTGGCAAAGAAGTATGAGGATGGTTGATAACATGTTACTCACTGTAAATAACGGTTGCCATCAAGACTAAAGTCCGTGTGACCCACGGTGCCTATGAATAGTGAGGAAAAACTAAAAAATGGTTTCATTGTTATGAATGCTGTAATTGTGTAACAGATCTTCATGTGAATTACAGGCAGTCAAACACTTAGGTGGGGTTGAAACTGTATGGAAGCTTTCTCGTAAAATTGGTTTCACTCTTACCCGTAACTAAATTTTTTATTTGGATGTTGTAGGCAGCATGTTGGTGGATCTGGTCGTATCTCCGCTGTTTGTTTATGAGTATTGTCATCAACAGGAAGTTTACACAGAGGTCAAACGGTTCACATTTGTGACACCACCTGTTTGACATACAGACGAGATCGAAATACGTGCTAGGGTATAGTAGGAATGAAGAGGCAATTTAAATCAAATGTTCATAATTTACACCAATAAGATTGTAACACAAAAACAGACGCGACAGATAACACAAATTGTGAACTGTATGTAACACAATGACTTAAGCCCCTACCCCCCTATCTACATATGATCATTAGCTATTTGATAAAAATCTTATTTTTCTTCCAGATGAGTAAAGGTTTGGAGGTTTCTTTGTATAAAGGTGTTTGATTATTTCCTTACTTAAACTTCTATATTAAGTAAAATGTCTTTTTTGAGGTGAAATCATCGGTTGCGTATTACTACTCGGTTTATCACTATAATAATCAGCGAAAGCCTGGGTTACTTGTTAGGCCAGAATGTTTACACATGGGCTGGTCTGATACAGACAAATTTGGTGCCAACATGTAAACAAACATTTTTATGCCAGACCCTTGGAAACCTGAATCAAAAAAACAGTTGATGGGCTCGACAGCTAGTGAACTGATCGTCAAGTAAACAACATAGGGTTGTATTGAAAACAAAATTATCCGCTGTAGTGCAATCGATAGGAGAAAAATCTAAGAAAACTGTGATTTGCGAAGAACTAGAAATGACTGTGTTGAATGTTCGACAAATAGGGCTGCAAAAAGTCGATGCTGCTGGCTTTTAAACTGATACTCAGTTACTCCACGGATAGCCACAGTTAGCACAATATTCTAACAGGTAAACCTCAGTTTATTAGCGGTGTTCCATCAAACGGGCTGCAGGCCTAACAGACATCTCTCGAAATATTGTGAACAACATTTTTATCGGTTAATTCTTTTCATCTCAACCACCCTTATTGCGGAATTTCCGAATCTCTAAAAGCGAAGACCGGTCGTTTAAAGGTCAGACACTGTAGACTATTGATGTGAACCATGAAGTGATTATTTTAATCAGTGTACCGCCAAGCCAAACAACCAAGTTAATCATACATGATTTTATAAAATGGCAAATGACATTCTACTTCACAAGTCACCTGTTGCTGAGTTTCGCCACTGTGCAAACTCATTGCCAACCAGAAAAAAACATCGTTTATCCTCTCAAACAACTCATTCGTTTTCTCTCTGTTATCAAACGAATCACACGAATCTCACGATTTCTATGCATTACCAAGCTGAACACCAGAGATTCGGTGAATAGTAATGGTCTATCTATTGCGGCCGCGTGATTCTGGAAGTAGTGGAAATTTTTATAGTCTTATCAGACATTTTACGTTAAAGTAAAGTCTTTCCAAGCGGCTGCATGTGGAATATGATGTGGTAGACGATGGAACTGGTGACTGAATGGTTTATCCGTGAATAACACAAAGGTTTGTAAGCAGGAGTTTAAAGCAGACGATTGCGTGATTTACTCCTTTTCCAATTTTGCTTCATCTCATTGGATGCATACTACAGTGTTGGTGTTTATATGACACAGTCAACGGAGGTTCGCTTGGTCCTATTCTGGTAGATATCTTTGTGGCCCACCTTGAGAAACAGCTAATGACCACCATTGAAGGGATGAGGCTTCAGTGCCAATACTAGACGATATACTTATACTTAACAAGAGCGAAGAGGACGCGGAGATGTGTCAAATGTAGCCCACCGTATCACTCTTAATTTAACGGGTGACTTATCAATCTATTGTTTTTCCGGACGTTCTCATGGCGCAACTGTCAGACTGTACAATCGAAAGATCTGGTTACAGAAAAAACACCAGCTGGTCGGTACTTGAACGTCAGTAGCTTTGTCTTGTTAGGAAAGTATTCACTCCAGACACCTTTCGCCGTGAATTACTATACTTGCCGCTCTTATCCAACCGACCCTGAGCATAGCTTGTGACAGTGAAGATGGATACAGTCTACCCCAGAAACACTTACATAATCGACTCAGTTTCAGTTGGCAAACTGAAAATCATTGTATCCTTCAAAAACCCGAGGTGTGAGATGAAATGCCACCATCAAACGGCGAACCTAATGACCCGTTAAAAAAAATTTAATCAGCCCTTAAGTGTGAGTAAGTTTATTTGATCCAGGGGAAAGTTAAGTAGACTGGAATTCCTTCCAGATGATAGGATGGACTAAAGATTGAAACATCTGCCAGTGTAACCACTCTTGTAACCAACATAGTTAAGGTTAAACATATAAACAAGAGAGTTAAATTTATCCGATCGCAGTGAGCCAAGTTGTTTGCGAGTGAGTAAAATGTTGCATTAACATCATAAGAACATCGTGACGACTACACATTGGTGGTACACATCGAGCTGTGTCCAATGACATCCCTGGAGCATTACTCAATCACGCATGTACACTTTCAGCAGACTTCTCAGAAGCAGTACTCTTAAACTCGGTAGTCAGGGGGGTGAATCATATCCAGTTTACCCCCTCTATATGAGGAATCAGAAAGACAAGACTAATTCAATCACTATGGAGGGTATACCTCAGAGTCAGTTTAATAAAAAAAATTAACGTTGAAGAACCATCTCAGCCGTGTCCAGTTATATATATATATATATATATATATATATATATATATAAGTTTCCTTGGAGTGTCACATGAATCACAACTGGCTTGTTGGATGACTCGAGCCGGTTCTTCTGTCCGATTTGTACCGAATAAATTTAACTCAAGCTTACAAGAATTTCCTCGTGAAGTCATCGTGCAAACTAGTCTACTGATATGTCTTTTGACCCATTATATTTTTGACAAAATATCTTCGAAATATTTCGAATTGGTTCACAGATGTATATTAAATTTCAACTTGGCCTTCCCTTCATTGGGCTTGATGCCTTTCCAATAATTATTCTGCCCTACCCATTTCTTTGTGGACCACCAGTTCGAGGAACATGGTCTTATTTACAAAAGGAGTAATGAACAACGTCTGCTTAAGGTCATTGTTCGATGTGAAGTTGGATAACATCTAATCATCTTTAGCCACATCTGGCTTCCGAAGGTCAATCATATAGAGCATTGGCTGGGAAACATTGAATGGGTCCTCGTTTCAATTGACAAATATGGATACGTTTCACTTACAGTGGAAAACTGATTTAGTGCTTTGTTTAAAACCCACAAATCATGGCTTTAAATCGAAGAAGGTTTGAATCTTCATTAACCATGTTCGGTTGATAAGTGAGGTACAACAATAAAATGGATACAAAACAGAAAACCAAAGAGAAGAAGGAACTTCACGTCTGAAAATAAAATTTGATATTGAAGACCGGTTAATAAAACAGAGATCCAATGTAAAACAAACGGGATTTGAAAATATCCTTCTCAAAGTCTATATACATTGATGGAAGTGGTTGTGGTGCAAAACATGATAACACCCCTTTAGTCTAATTTGGTCCAGTTAGCCTCGAGGTGCAAATCCTATTAGCCAGTGCCCCTAGAGCTGCAACCTGTGACTTCTACTTGCCTTTTTTGAAGAAATCCCTAAAAGACTACGTCTTTCGAATATTTAGTTCTCATTATTGCCTTTTACAGAGTGGAACTTTCAACATTTCGAGGTCTACTGTTTTGTTCTTCATTCAGGGGAAAGTACTGGGAGTTTATCATTCCACTTCTGGATCCATGACAATTGGAGTAATTGGTTCTTTTCATAAGTTTGAACAAAGCAGTGAAAGTGATAGATGCTAGCATCTTGTATCGCTTCGTAATTACAAAAGAACACTAGTCAGCAACATACACATACATGTATTATACCGGTGGGGTGAGGTGAAGAAGTAAAATCGGAATACCATAGATGGGAGGGAGTACAGTTTATTAAACTTCTGGGTCCATTACGGTCCGTTGTTGATATATATTTGTTTTTGTACACATAGTTCTAGCTTGATAAGACCAATCATGGACGCTTCAACGAAACGTAAAGTGAGTGTATTAATGTAACGCTTTGTATTTAGAAGGGGGTTAGTTATGGAAAATCTGGGAATTGGCTGGATTCGAACTAGCAACAAAAACAGCATACTCAGATGACACGAACGCTCTACCAGACAAACCAAGAAGCCAAGCCAAGAGTTCAGAAACTCCACGTGTGAACTTAGTCACCAATCCTTCTCAGTAATTCGCACGGAGAATACCAAATGTTCCAGGGAATCGACTACCTCGACAGTATACTTTCGAATTTTGACTCGAGATTAGTCCATTGACTTGTTACTACTATGACTGGCGACTGAAGAGGCCGGTGGTTTGCATGGCTCTAGACTGAGGGAATTAGGATTCGTAGTCATGAGTGGAGCTCATTTTGTCAAATATTCCTCAATCCCAGGATTCTGCCGACGTGATATTTGCTATAGTTACACAAAAATGCATGAATTAAGTGTGATTCGGCCTGTTGGGTTGCTCGCTTTCGATTGAAAGTAACGGTAGCCTGCGAGATTAATCAAGGAGTACGATTTCAGCCGCAATATAGGTTTGGTTAATCGATGAGCCTGAGAGTTCTGTAGTTCAAAACAAACAATCGTCACCTTTGAATGGTAATCCTATGCAGACTTTGGTTTTGTCGTCCTTGAAGGCTTTGTCTTCTAATTTCCGCTACATGCTGTATCTTACAATGTGCCATACTAGATGTCTCTTATCTTACAGCGTAGTTGTAATTAATCGAACCTCGTTGGTTATACAACCCGTTAAACAAATGGGTCTAACACGTAAAACCAATGTTTTAACTAACAGTTGTTTGCGCCTGATTGATGTGAAGCTTGTGAAGTGAGCTCTGTGGTCAACCCAGGTTTGCTTTCGACAGTCAAAACTCTTTATTGATCCATCATTTGTGTGATTAGTGAGGATGTCTAGGAAGTGTAAATAATCGCCCTTTTTGTCACATCAGAAAGAACACAAATTTTATGATTTGCTAACTCTTCGTTTACCCTCATCAGTTATAAACATAGTGTATACGGGTTATACGTCACAGTAAATTAGTGCCACACAGGGCGTGGATATGCATATATTTACAATAGATATTATGTCAACACCTCGACGACAACCCGGTGAGTTCCCTTAACTGCTTCCGCGCACACAACACCGGCTGACGAGTTCTGCTAAACATCCCTTCGCTAAAGGTCAGTGTCGTTGGGTTCTGATTGGGCAGTAGCATTTTAAACAAGCTTTTGGGTTCAACCTGTTCACTTATTGCCGAGAGGTATCTAACAATCGATGATGCGGAATTTCGAACATTGACTTCACCGGCTGTTAAGAAGTCACTCAATTTAACCACTTTGGGATGCGTTCTGCTACTTGCCGAGATGGCTGTCGATCTGTTCTGCCTATGCAAACATCACTGCAGCTGCAAGTGAACTGGTAGACAACGTCCATTTCCTGTTCACAGGTGACTATCAAATTAGCACGATAGTCATTCAGCCGTTTTGCAATGTCATCGATCGTCTGTACGGATTGCGCACACAACGTATGCACAGCGATAACGCCGAAATATACTTAGTAGGTCGCACTTCTATCATCACATGAAAACGCAATCAGACACCTGTCTTCATGGTATCTCGAACAATTTTTCTATAAGGCTCAATCTGAAAATGGAAACTGATATACTCTGTGAGTTTTAATAGAGAAACCTTTAGTAGATTTTTACCTCAAACCACTCAGAGTCAATCAGTCCGCATCTAAGTCCATTGGTCACATTCGATGTTATTTGTGTTCTTGTTCGACAGCTGAAGGAATGTCGATTCATCTCATTATAATCAAGGTTGTATTCGACTAATTTTGGAACACCAGATGTCTTAAGTGACGGTTTATTCAAATTCACCAACAGGTGGCGTTTTGGCGCTCAAAGTAGACAAATTAGGTACTACAAGAAAGCCATACTGTTGTGGCAATGATTTTCTGCAAAATCGTGACGTAGCAACGTCAGTACAGACCAATTTTATGTTTCAGTGGATAAAAGCTATTGGTTGGAAGGAGTACACACTGTGGTAGTTAATACAAACCAAGGTTTCTGCACTAAATCTGCATCGATATGTGTACATCAATTTGTCTTTTGCAACCCTAGATTTAAAAAAATTACTACAATTATTGATTCCATTGCCTCTTAATGCATGCAGTTGAAAATCCTTATTTACTGAAGACGTTCTCAGATTGTTTGAGTAAATCTAGTTTCAACCTATTCTGCATTCAACTGGTCCACCCGCAATTTGGCCCAAATTTGCGTTCTGCAGTAACACAAAACGTGTTTGTTTACAACTGTCCAAAATGATGTCATTGATTTCTATCTGTTCGTGTTTGCAACTATCGGAGAACTCCAGTTCAACATCACGCAAAAGACGATATGTACCGATTTTCGGATAATGGTCTGATTCACTTGTCCTCCTAATCAATTCCGTTCAATCTATCTTATTTACCGCCTAGGGTAACAATTTTTCGTTCCATGAAACATGGACCTCGAACGAGTAACATTTATCACTCAGTTCGTACAAATTATGATACCATTACAACAAATTCAGCAATGAGTCGGCTTTTTCTTTGCCTGTTTTGAACACACACGGCTAACTTTTCGGAAACGAGCTGCAACTTACACGTAAACAAAGCACACATCAACAATTCACAATCAGAATCGTCCTGTGATTTCCGGATTTTCACATACATACACGGAAACACGTCTGTGCACAGTTCATAAGTTTGAGCTGTAGATTTCGTGGACCGGATGTTTTGTAAGGGGAGCACTGAATGGACCGAATTAGAGCCCATTTGGCACTGCATTGGGCCTATTCCCATTAGAATACCACACACATAGAGGGAGGACTTGACAACAACGAACGGAAATGCAATCTGCCATCACAGGCTGAGTTGCCCTACACAACGGGAGTTGATTTGTCTAACGCTTGGTTGAGTGCATGGTCTGAATTGTTCGCTACTCAGCTACACCCAGTCCCAATATTTGGTGGATTTTATGAATGGACATAAAGTGGGCAATATTCGACAAGCCAAGCGTATGAGATAACGGACTGTTTGAGACGTCATTTGAAAAGGCTTTTACGAAAATCGATCACACAGAGACTGCGCTTATTTTGTTTAAATTTACCAGCCTAGTTCGTCGAACTGCTGGGTGTGTTTATAAGAGAAACACCTGCTACTCACTTCATGAGTGTGTTGCGTAATAAATTGATTTATTCTGTCAGCTGAATATTTTTCAGTGCACATTCCCAAAATGTCTCCACCTCGTTTGACTTCGTCGTGTCACGTGGTGACTCGAGTCGGTAAACTTCACCTTGGAAGAAGAGATTCTTGTGTTCTTGATATGGTTTCAGACCGAATTAATCGGTTACGCCCTGAGTACCTCAAAGTAGGTTCATTCGTCATAGAATACGTCTTGTTGAGTGTTCTTAACATAGACCGTCTGCGCGCCATCAGTCAGCAGCAGACAAATGACACGAAATGTGACTTTAGGTTTGATAAAGCACTGCTAACACATTTTTTCTACATCTCTTTTCTGATCAGCTTTTGCGTGGTAATCATGGTAATCAGTTCATTTTGTTAGGTAGTTGGGGCTCGTATAGAAAAGTGAATAGGAGAATCGGAACATTTTCACATGACTATACTGGCAATAACTACACTTGTAGTCAGTCCGTGTAACTTGATTCATTGAAGCCACAATTAAAAGTGGCTGACTGACTGGATGACACTGTTTAGACATCAACATCCTAGGAAAAACATGAGACTATTTTAAATGGAAACCAGCTATGCTCAACAAAACTCACCCTTGAAATTTCATGATGTGACTATAATGGTTATATGTATATATGTACGGTTAGTATTGGTTAGGCATTATAAGCTCTCCTATCAAACTTTTGTTTAACAGTACGATTGGAACAGTACCCAACAAGACGCTCCCGCAAGTGTACCGTGGTAAGTAGTTAAATCATTCAGATGGATGTCTTGCGTATAATTTTTGATACAACAAGGTAGATCGTTTTTCAACAAATTCGACCGACAACACACAGTCATTGATGTACTCGATGAGGAAAAAGCCAGATACAACCTGTTAAAGTCAGTAACTTCGTTGATTCAATAGTGACCAAGAAGACTGTGTATTGACTATCGTCATGGTAACGGTTATAGTCACAGTCTCTAGTTATACAGACCTCGTTTGTGAATACGTTTGATGCAGCTGCGAAAAACAGTCCTTCTGAGGTCACTTGCGAGCACTCAGGAGTATTTGTGTACTATCATCGTCTTACGTGTACTGACCAACCAAACCTACTCATTCAACGATATCGTGCATGCAAGTTAAAACCACACCCGTTCTACCCTCTCATTACATTCCGTATCAAATTTCACAGATTCATAAATTACTGCGGTCGAATGTACGTCAGTCAGTCATCAAAAGCGATTTGAACAAACATCTGTTGTCCAACAATAAGTGTATCATAGACTACAGATGCACGGTTCAATGCAGTTATATAGCCTGTACCCTTATTCAAGCGTCTCACAGGATAACAGGCTTCGTAAACTAAGAACATATTTCGAGAGATGGAAAATCACCAACTCAAATCTTGTTTGAAGACCAAAACGCCGATGATGACTTAGACACTCAAATGGGCACAGTTATAATCAAAGTAATGAGCCCGATGTGAATGGCTGTAAAACACGTTTATTCTCAGCATTAAGTGAACAAGAATATAATGTCTGCCTATTGTGACCGTAAAGAAGATACCGTGCGTGAGAAGTAGTTTAGTTCTGTCCATTACAAGATATGCGATAACACAACCATGAAAGTAAACACTGTTCTACAGGACTGCTGTGTATGTACATTTGCTGGTAATATCGCAACACCAGCCTCCTAATTAACACAACCTGCACAGTGAATACACGTTTTCAGTAGTTGCTTCTAGTTTCTGGCCTTCCCGACTCACAGAATTGTTATTTAGCTTCCACACGTTCATATCTAGTGTCATACTACTTATTAGCCAAGCTGTACATTGTGCATTACTATTGTGACCAATATTTTCACAACTCCCTAGATTCAACGTATACCGCAGTAATGTACGCAAACACGGTCACTTTTTAAAGACAGTATCTTCATAGAGACATATTCAGTTCCATTCAGTTCCATCACTCTTTAATATCTCCCTGCTATTTGGTTCTGTTTAGGTGAATACTTCATATTGGCAACAAGAGAACCTTAAGGCTAGTGTGCTATCTCTGAGGGAATGTGAAAATGCATATCTCTTGTTAACCGAGAAATAACTGAGAGGTGCTACGTCACCGTGTTAGTATGAGAATAGTGATCTGCGTACCATTTAATACGTTAATTTCGTTCTGAAACAAAATCCCTCTCGTGCATTTCGTTTGTACATATTTTGTCTGTATGAATACACTAGTTCTTGAATGAACAGATTTTTAAGTGTCCCCTACGTTACTCATGTACGCGATTTAACTCTGAGCACATTCTCAAACATGTCAAAAGAAGTGTGCCTACCGTATAAACTACACTGATCGAGGAGTGACACATTGTAATTTCTGTCGGAAGTAACGTCGGTTACTTTAGCCGTAAGTAGCTAATATGAGTCCTTGCACTGTAAACATAATTCGTGTTTTGTAAATTATTATTTAATAGGACCAACCGTTGGTTCGATTGCTTTTGTTCGCTAATTCAATCCCCACAATCATCGAGATGATAGAAAATCCACTCACCATTTCATCGATTGGCTAATAAATTTATTACATTAGTGCTTGCGGTTACAACGCTGATTAGTAAGATGGGTCCCTTTATGGTAAACACTGCCGTTCTTACCAAGGTTTTGGCAATGACCCTGTAGCTTGATTTGTCCAAACACTACCTACGTCTCAATCCAAACGTACACGCTGACGGACAGCAACGTTTGATAGTATTTCCTAGGACCAGTTGGAACTGCTTCTTTGAGTAGTAGTAGATCTCATCCACATGGTCCAGCGTAATACCCTAAGGACAGATCAATATGAGGAACCTCAGCAAAAAAATGAAAAATACTTGCATACATTGCACGCCAGATTCATGTTGGACGACGGGACAGCTTCATGTACACCTCAACACTTGATCTGTGTACAATATAAACTTGCCGTCGATAGGCTTTTTTCTGTCTAAGTTATGATAAAAGCATTTACTGGTGAACATCAACACAATACTGTAGGCTTCAAACAAATACACTGCTGAGCAATCTCAAGCAGCACGTTGACTACGTTTAGGAAAATTGACAGAATCGTACAGTTTCTTCCACGAAGACATTAATCTCAGCATTGAACCTTTATATGCGCCGGGTTTGAATTATGTAGCAACAGTTTTTTGGACATGACGATGTAGCTTGTTGCCAGTGGTAAACGACTTGCAGTAAAGTCAACACGCGTCCTCGACATCAAGCTCGATAGTGTCGTCACTGTCTAACCAAAACTTTCACTACCACGACAATTCGGTGACAGCCTAACTTAATGCACTAAATCCTGCTCATCTGCTACAGGAAAATATCGTCCTGATAGAGCCAAAGTCAGACAGTGTTGCCGACAACCGTTAGCAGCAGTTCATGTTGCCGTCTATTCTTATATTCGACCGATCCACGATCCTTATTCTCTTCATTGATGCACACGCTGAGATTTGTGTTACTCCATGGATGAGTGGCAGACACGACCTCAAACCAGTGCTGTATATGACTGAATGCAAACCAACCTCGATTATTTCGACTTAGGGAGAAAAGTTACTCAATACGGACCGTTATTCTCACGGGTTCTTTGTCTGACATGACACCTGTTGGCCTACATTATGTCGACACAGTGTATGTTCACCCTGTCACGTGCGCAGACGGAGGATTTAGAACTACAGCTTTTCAGGGAAATCTTCGCTTAAGCTTTAACTGATAACGCTGGCTGATAGTGAGGATACTATCCTATACTATGCAACAGCTTCTAATGCGCGCCAGTTCGTGCTGAAGGTTTTCAGACGGTTTGTCTAACAGTCCTTACGACATATCTTATCTGGTTTCAGACCGCTCCAAATATGAAAATATGCTGACCTGCGTGGATCGTCTCACCTGTTGGAGTACAGTGCACCTCCTTCAGCTTGTGAATATAAAAACAGTAAAACGGGCGTTTGTTGACCGATAGACCTCTTGGCACGATACACTAATTACTGTGAATACACATGATGATGTTCAATTTCAGATCACACAATCTCGAAACTGATGACATGTGTTTGGCGTTATCTTACCGGAACTGACTTGGTGGACTGATTCCACTGTCGACTGGAAGTTGCACAAAGGTCTCAGGAAAATCGCGAGTCACGTGCGAAAAATGGTACAATAACGGATCGAACGGTTCGTTATCAGTGTCAGAAAAGTTAGGTCGGTTGTGCAGAATAACGATGAATGCTAAAATATTGATTATGATTAATCAGTCTGTTCAGTCTGGACACTTACATAGAGCTGTGAGAGATTCAGTATTTTGGCGAAACGTTTTTGAGTACATAGTGGGTGACAGAGTAGAGAGTGGCTATGTGTAGCTCCCCATATCACGCAACTGCAGTATAGCTAACCGAGATGTTACAGCCAGTAAGCAGACAGCTGACAGTCCACCGTTTGAGGGATTCGTTCGAATTTGTTGAAATCTTGAAGAAGTCAAACGTGTCAAAGAAAAGAATATTCTTAACTGATGTAATATCCCTATTCACGATTATCCCACTCAGGGAGATGATTGAGTTTCTGGGTGATTATTTGGAGAACAGCTCCAGAAATTTGGGATTAACGATAAAAAGAATAAAACTGCTGTTGTACCATTGTATCTGTGTCTGGTTTCAAATTTCCGGTAGATCATGTCGACAAACAGACAGAATAGAAACCGGGTCACAATTAGAGTTATTGCTAGTCAATAATTTTGTGAAAAACCTTGAGATTGATGTGTTAGCAACGTAGATTAATTCATTTGTTTTCCATAGACTATACGTTGATGATGTTATGTGTGTATCGGATGAATCAATAAACCTTGGAGGAAGATTAGTGCGGTTCAATTCAGCACATAAGATCATCGTTCTTGTCAGTAAACCTGAGTCATCCGAAGGCATCTAGTTTCTAGATATCTTCCTGTCCTATCGCGCGAATGGGACGATACAAAGTGTTATACCTGAACCCTATTGAACGCGAACGACGGTGAACGAATAACGCGAATAGAAACCCCTTCCAATTGGCCCCCAAAATGTGAACGATTAGAACCACTGAAAGTACGGAAAAAGCAGACTTTGGATAAGCAATGTATTTAGCTACCAGACGCTTGGAAAATTCACACGAGAAACTGGTAGGTATTTACAGGAAACCACTAAATCTGTGGTCGCGAGAACGCCTGAAGTATTATTTGAATCCACGCCAGTCCATATCTCTGTAACGGCTTGAGTTATCCGAATTCTGACGGCAGAATCGTGTTCTTCTGGTCCGGTTTACCCTGACTGTAAAATAGAGGAAAATACATCATGAGCTAAGCTATACCGGGCACTATACGAATTCCTAGTTTTGTATCATTAAGACAAAAAGTTAACCCTATCCGATGTCTGATCGACAAAGTTAAGTAAATCTGCGCCAGTGACACCCTATTGGAAGACAGGCAATTCATACTTAACGTACTAGTTGAAAGCGGCTACCTAGAACAGATTGTTTGCGGGCATACGTTAGGTAGCACAAAACTAGGCAAGCCACACACTGCGAAAGAAAAGTCTGTTTATATTTCATTGACTTTTAATGGGGACAGTGCCTCTGAAATTGTAAAAGATTATCGCAGCCATAAACAAGACCTGTTTTATAGCCAAACTAGATGTTCAGCTTAATTCTGTAAGCATTTTCCGCCCACATTTGAAAGGGATGTCGCTTGCCCACTCTACTTTTTATTATATGTACCATTTCGTTTGTTCCTATAGGTCGGGCTACATAGGCTGCACGACACGGTGAACATCGGAACACATTGAGGTGGATCATCCGGTATAGCTAACTCGTGGTTTGGCAAAATCTTGTACTTCGATCGTCGCATACTTGATAGAGTCCACCTATTCAATCAATCTAACAGACTCATTCTGTCCTGTCTATCACGTTGGAAGTTTACAATCAGAATAGGTCAAAGGTCGCTCGTTGACACTGGTCATCCATCTACTCTGCCACCCATTATGTACTCAAAAACGTTTAGCTAACACACTGAATCTTTCGTAGCCCTATGTACGCGTCCAGACTGAGTCTAGACTGCAGCCACTGTTGCTCTGTACAGTCGAACTCATCCTTCTGGTATTGACAACGAACCGTTTCATACGTTATTGTAACTTCTTTCCCACTGAGCTAACCTAGATCATGTGTTGTATTTGGCCCGAAGATGGAAAACCGAAGGCGAGCTAGTTATTCACACACTTTTCTCATGTCTAAAACGGGTTTTCTTATGCAACTTAAAACTGGAAATACTGGATAGTTCATCCAAGCCGCGCGACGCTGGAAGTCCCGTAGACTCCTAGCAAAATGGAAATGGGTTAAATTATGACGTTTTGACTTTTTCGTGAACTCTTCAACCAGCTGAAGACAAGTCAGAGCCTCTGATATTTTAATATACCCTCTGGTGATTGAACCTTCAATCGACGACGTGAAATTTACGCAGCATGAATGCGTTGGACAGCGTTCTTCTCCGTGACCTCTCTCAGAACACCCTATTGATTTGGCTTTCATGTACTCAGGTCATTTCGGTTAATGGCAAATAAGGTTTAATCCATACCTGTAGATTCTGGCCAGACTCTATAGAAGTTGTGTTTGGATCACTCCAACTGAAGCTGATAGTTGGATGGCAAAGCGTCGACTAGAGGATCGAATCACGGACCCTTCACACCCCAGGCAGAAGCTCTGCCGCTCGACTAAACGACCGCCGTGGGCAGGGTGCACAATGCCAATCTCAACTGATCCCATACCCATACCCCATTGGTCAAACTATCGTACTGTAGGTCTTACACATTTATACTCCTGCATTAATTATACTAATTACTGGCCGAACGTTTCTTGCATTAGTACACGTAACTAACCCTGCTCCGACACTATGAACTTCCCCTTTGAACTCGCTCTTTGTTTTGTACCGCCGCATTGAACTGTTTACGCCACCGTGTTATTGATTGATATTTGCTGACGGTTAAATTCCGTGCACAGAGTTCACTTGGTTGTAAGTTGTATAATTTGCTAACCGTTGCTTATTTATGTACAGAACCAGTTTTATCTGAGTAAACCTTCAACATTCCGTCTTGTTCTGCCCTGAATCAAGAAGTTTACAACCGCCCCGATAGACTGCGTATAGCCGTGAATCCTGACAGATTCTATAATACCCATCTTAGATGCTTCTTCTCTCATCATATTACCCAGCATTCTCTTCCAATCTAACATCTTAACCGTCTTGTCTCCTACTGTGCATAGTCTCCATGTCTGCCTTCTATATTCTAAATGGAGATGTATGTTTACGTGTACTTATTTACATAAATACGAACTGCTGTTTCGTTCAATTAACAAACGCGTTTCATTCTCGTACGTTTCCTGGTCTGGTCGAATTTATTCGTCACACTGTCGGTGTACCGTCCACAGCATCCACTTTAGCGCGCCAAAGAACCGTAATTGCTGAAATGACACGGCTCAACTAAAAAGCAAATAGACCTCGAATTTGTTGATATCACGTTAGGTATGACGAAATCGAGTGACCATGCGCAGAACCCTGTTTACGTGATACATCTGGAAAGGATTCAGTTCACCTGAAATGGCGACCACAAATGACTGTCATTTGTAAAAGTGGTAGCCTCATCTATTAAAAAGATTTTGAAGTTGATGTTTACTGGTTGATGAGTGTTCTTCTGGATTTAGAGAATGATTTCCCTTTTAATCCACAAGTGCTAAATGCTGTACCTGTTTGCACCTATGGATAAAGAGCAGTCACCTCCAACCTAGGTAATCGTAGTCCGCCAATGGGCGGAAAGAAAGCCCGGATTGATTTCTTCGAAAATCACAAAACGGTTGTAAAACTTAAACAGTTTCCAGACCCTAAAGATTTGACATTCTCCCACTGATCTGTTCCACAACCGTTGCCCTGTATCTAAGCCTACGAATGCTTCCAGAGGAAAAAGCTAGCGCTCAGCTGGAATGGTTGGGCACTTTGAAAGACATTATTTTACTTAACTATGCGCCTCCAAGATAACATACTTTGTATCGTCTACAGAATAGTAACCAGTTGTGTTCCTGTGCCTAGCCGACAGTGACGTTCAGCGCCAGCTAAACCACTAATTACGTAGGCGAAACTCCACTGAATTTGGTTGTTTTGTGAAGTGATAACGCAACGGTACACAAACCTCATCAGTTCACACTGTTCATGACTGGAGACTCTGCGGTAGTTAAAGGGAAATCATCGAAATCATTAGTGTGGATAAGTGAACAGTGTTTTCTATTTGTGAGTCATTGTCTTCAATGTACAGGAAGTGAATGTTCGGTAAGTCTAACCTTGCCCGAGGTTATCATCGAATACCTGTAACTCTCTCAGATGTCTCCGTGAAATCGATCAATAAGCAGTTCGGGTTGCCAGATCGGATAATAAAACCATTCGGACTTCTTGATGTGTCTGAACCTCTCCGCCGATGTGTGAATCGTATTAAGTCGGGGGTATGTCTCACCTCTATCTGTGTTAATGACGCACTACTGACAACGCTTGGCCAAGACAAAAGCCTAATTCATCAACGTAGACTACCTGAACATTTGGCCAATCATCATACAGCTTTAAATTCCGCTAACAGTCAGCTCGGGGTTGATGCGGTAGATAGTCTTGACCATCGATTGCACTCAACTGGAAAGGAAGTAGCAATAGTAAGGAGTGAACCCGCACCTGGCTGACTAGCTAGGCTGCACATATTGCTGAATTTGGTTAACTTATATAGAAAGCTTATTGCTGAATTAACCTAATACGAATTTGCAAACATCAGACAATAGAACATCCGCTGTTTTTTAGCCAGCATTGGAAGCATTTTACTAGATTAACAGTTAAGTCAGAATTCCTCATTTTGTTTGTAGACTCAGATCAGGAACATGGCTTACGTTCACGGTTGACCATTATGAAGTAAGTATTGGATGAGTTTTATGGCAGATCCCCAAAAATGAAATACACTCACTTATCCCCCGCTCCAGAACAAACATGGCTCCGACTGCCGTTGTAGTATTTCCGGTTGCAAAATACTGACTATCAATCTCAGTGTGTGCCAGTGTCAAGTTGTGCGGAGGAGAGTGTCTTCATGTTTCCAAGAAATTTCAACTCACTCAGGTAAGCTCTGTATTTTAGTTCACGCTCTCTGTCTCGGCTAGAGATATGACAATGGACTTGTAGTTGGCTATTCGTCACATACATGCAATAATGTATTACAAGCATAATGGTGGATGCTGTGGCACTCTCGCGAAATGATGTCTGCATCAAAGTTTCAAGGTCAAACACGTTGAGTTCGTTGAAGCACGTTTGATTCGTTTGCGGAGAGTCGATCGTCAGTTCGCTGTTATTTAGTCCTTTGTTGTGCACAGTGAACAATCATGAGGAATGATGTCTCAAGCCTGCAAGTACAAAATGTCTGTCTTCTTTTTCATAAACATAGTTGTTTTTCTACTAAGACCATCTCGCTTGATATTGTTTGACAAGCTCTCAACTTCATTTATACCCATTTGTTTTGATGAGCTCATTTCTCGCTGACTGTTAGCTACTTGCAAACTCATTCTTGGTTGCTCCATTTTCCAATGGATAACTTGGGTATCCAGTTAGTTCACGTTCATGGCGAGTGGGCACTTTTAATGTAATTTTGTCAGTAGAACCGCATAAGTTCTAATCATTTAAACCACCTTTTCTCACGTTTTCCCAAAAGTGCGAGACAGTTCCATCAAGCTGATCTTTTGAATCAGCGTTATTGAAATTGTCGATTACGAATTACTGAGTGGGTTGTCCTAAATTGCCAGGAAAGATTTGATAGGCATATACTTCAATGCTGTCTACTTTGCCAAAGCTCTAGAGTTCACCAGTAGATACGAGCAATTTTGAACATATCTGCCGATGAACACGTGCGTTTATGTGCCCTCTTACCTCCGTCTGGAGAATGCAGATATGTACTAAACTAAAGTCAAGGACAATAACCATAGGCAATCTTCAATCGAAAATTGTAGCACAATATTCTAATTATGCGTGAGTTATCATAGTAGCGGATCGCGTTGCTCAACTTAATTCATTCTCTTTCGTGAATTAAACAGATCGAACGTCACGAAGTAAATAAGAACAACACCATGACATCGTATATCTAATAGATCCATTGAGCGACTGCATCAGCCTTTATAAGTCCCCTTAGATCCAACGTGCTGAGCTGAAATGTGACCTTTCGTGTTACCGGGCGTAGGGGCATCAATTGGGAAAGGTATAAGTCGTTCCACAGAGGAATCAATTTGTGGGACAACGCTAAACTTATCCTGTGGTCTCTTCCAGTTCTCTACTATTGACAGTGGTGTCCACCATATTCGCACGATTGATCACACGACATTGATATCAGAAATGACGCTGCTCATAAACCATCGTAATAAAAAACCATACTACGGTAAACTCAACCTTAATGGTCAGTTAAAGTTTACAGAACAATATCAGATGGAAAGAAGAGTAATATTGTGACAGACGAATTGTAATTTGTTTACGTAGAACATGTACCAGGAAGTTAATGCCTTTAAACTAGTTTGTAAATTTTCACAAAGGATCATTTCAAGTTTCGGGTAACATATTTACCAGAATTCAACACGAAATTTATAAAGAAATACCTAACATATTCACGGAGCAAATAAGATGTTTTACTATTGCGAACGCGGACAAAACAAAAGGAATTAACAGATAGTTTTATATTTTGGTAAAAAGAAGGAGAAGGAAATAATCGTTTTGAGAAAATTTCGCTTCAACCTTCATTTATCGGCTCGGCAATTTGTGTGGGGTATCGATCCGAGATAGATAAAGAATGGGAAAATAAACCGAAAAGTTGGAAATCCAAAACTTTCACCAGACATCCCGAACAAATTGTATAAGACACTGTTTTAACAAAGTTACAGACGAACAATCCCCGATGATGTGAAATAGGTCTATTTAAATGTACAAGTGTGAACACCAAGAAAAGTGCCAGACGTTTTTAATTGGTCCAAGGAATAATTGCTCCAAGGTTTGTTGTACATCAGGCATGTTTGGGAAAACCAACTAAATATTGGATTCACTGTTCTAGTCTGTTAGAGTTTAAATATTGTCTATTAAAACTCATCGTATTTTATTTTGGAATCACGTTTAACTTATTGTGTATCGATTTCGTGGGAAAGGATATGAGAACAGAAAGAAAATGTACACAACTAAAATGTTCTGTCGGGGAATTTGTGCGGAAAGTTTCTCAATGAAAATTGGTCACGTTTTCAAATAGTGGGCTTCTGGAAAATGGAATATATACAGTACGGCAGGACCATCTCTGACAAATTTCAAATTTTAAAATAACTGCGAAACGAGACATTCCTTTCTAATAACACCTTACGCTGTTAGAACAATGTTTTGCATCTGAGTTTCACACGCATCACTAACACCCTCACATATAACCAATTCATTTCATTCAGTGCAATATTCATTAATTCATTCTCCCGTATGCTCACATTTCAACCGGATGCACTTCGCAATGACAAGCAAACATTTCATTTGTTTAAATTCAAAGCCGAGATCGTCTTCACTTTGAACGGGATTTTCTGTCTGTTCTTTGTGCGTTTGCACTAAAGCTATATATAGCTTTCCAGTTACAGCCCTTCGGCTTGTTTTAGGGCAGGTTGCATTTGTAATTTATTATCAAACCACTAGATAACGCACCCTTCCATAGTTCACGTTTTATGATTGTCTTCAGATTCGTGATGCTGTAACTCTGGGAAACGTATTCGTACAATACCGAAGTATGTAGATTAATCAAGCTTTTATATTATTTATACTAACTGTGACATGAACCAAACACTTGTGCACTCCACTTCTTTTGAATACCGTAAAAAAGTGGTTTAAATGATACCGTTGTCACCAAATGGATATGACTTCTAAGGAATAGTTTATTATTTTGCCAGTAGGGTAATCTATACCGTTTGGTCACTGTATACAAACATACGAATTTGTAGGGTAGCTCTGTAATGAGTGTTGATGAGTGAAATGGTTATTGCAGACGAGTGACCACAATTTCACATGCTGATAACGATCCACCAGTTCATTTTTTACTTAAGACGCACCTAAAACTCATCGATGTTTAGGAGTATTTCACTGCATACAGTAGATCAAACGTGCTTATATCAGTGTCGTGTAAACGTTTGTTGTGAGTTCTCTGAAGTCCTTGGGCTTGATTGAAATAAGTCATCGTTTTTTGACCTTGTGTGTAATTTTGATGAATTTATCGGAAGCCTTGTTACTAGAATGTATAGATGTGAAGGTCTGAACACATTAAAGGAGCCTCCACACAAACTTGTATTTATGCACTTAAGCACATTTATGTTGACTGCACATTGTAAGGCATCAGTCACTCACAGTGCTGCTCCAGTTACGTTAAAAATGTTGCCACGAAGGTTTTCATTGCTTGCAAAGTTAGCCGTAGGAATTATTGTTACGTATATTGTTTTAGAGTTAATACCAGCTTTAAGATGAACTATGAAATGTTCACTCGAGTGACCAGAACGGTTTTAATCAAGAAAAAGCTGTGTCTATTGAGCGTAATTCTTCTATAGTGACTCCTTGAATTTACACCGGCTCGTGCTGTCATCACTGTAAAAGAACAACCCTTCCAGTGTGCACAATATGTGGCATGGGGCTTGGCACACAGAGGTCAGTCATAGCAATGTTGGCTTGTCAATATGCGAACCAAATGTCATTGCGCAAAGCAACTTAAGTGCTACTGTTGGCCTTTTTTAAATTTATCAGTGGAAAAAAATGTTTCAAACTCTTACAGGCAAGCCTTCCCGAACATTCTCAGAAGAAATTTAACAATATTGTCTGTTTAAAGTGCATAGTGACAAAAATTACAGTGAACTTCATGCTTCTGAGATAGCGCATTGAAAGTGACCGGTATCTGACGGAATATTTCAAGTCGTTGCAACGAAGCAAACTGAGGTCAACTTCTGAGGGTCTGAAACGTATTGCTGAAACACAATTGCAGACGTTACGCTCAGAGATTATGAACTTGCAAGTTGCCCACTCCCTACCACTGTCGGCCGTAACCCGAAAGGATGCGCCATCAGTCGGATTAAAGTTCAGTATGCCACCACAAAAGAATCATCCGATGAATGTGTAGACATAATCTGAATGCCTACAAGATCAACCCAAGTCGCTAGAGGCGGCTTCAACTGACGCTGCAGCTTGGTTTAACTCTAGGTTAGTTGATCTCGCCTATTAATACCAGCGAAAACCTATCAGCCAGCGATGCCTGCTAGTAAAGAACACATTCGTCAGCTTAAAGAATTTCGCAAAAGTACATAACTGACTATTCTACCTCCAGATAAAGAGTCTGGAATGGTTCAGTCGAACTGCGCAGGTTACATCAAGACACAGTCTATTCTGTCAGATACGTCGAAGTTCATTAGTGGCGACGATCAAATCGATTATGTGCAAAATGTTGAATACCAGATCAACTGAGCGCTTAAAGTTCTACATCAGAAAGGACTGATTTACCAAACTAATTTCAAATAACTGCCACTCATAAGCAGTGTGACGCCAAGGATGTATGGACTTCCTGAAACGCACAAACCTGGAGCACCCTTACTGCCAATATTACCCATGACTGGCTCCCTATACCATCAGTGAACAATGAACAATGAACTTGACCAGCGGCTAATCGTTCTGATTGAATCCATGAGATCCAAATTGGCCTTGCACAGCCTAAAGAACACTTCGAATTCGTGAAACTGATCCTCTACATCAACGTCAAACACCAAGTAATGATTTCTTCTGATGATGATTCATTATTCACAAATGTTCCGAATGACGAGGTTATTAATATTGTTCGTTATTGTTTGCTATTGAGCATAAGTTGACACTTGGCATTCCCATCGATGAACTTTCTAAGCTTTTGAAGATATGTACATCCGATATTCAATTCGCGTTCAACGACAATTCCTACAAATAAATGGGTAGAGTTGCAATGGGGAGTTTATTAGAACCTGTGTTAGCTGACATACTCACGCCTCACTTAGAACAGTCAATGTCCAATGGAATTCGGAACACGTTGTTTTATGAACGATACATAGACAATATCTTTGCTGCATTCGACGAACACTGGCAGGTAACGGCTTTTCACCGGCAGTTAAACAGTTTGCATAACAAACCAACTTTCACCCTTGAACTTGAATAAAACGGGGACGTAACAGTTCTGGACGTTTTACCGAAAGGACGCGAGGGTGAGTCACTTTCCAAATGTGTATATCACAGGTCCACGTGGACAGGACGATATATGCACTTTAAAAGCTTCGCAGCAATTACACAAAAACGTGGCTTCGTTAGGGCTTTGTTTCACAGAATTTGACATACTGTCACAGGGGATGCTTTAGAAAATGGACGGATGTTACTCCACGAGACTCTGGCAGAAAATGGTTACCCTGAAAGGTTTATCCAAATGTATTCCAGTCCACAATCTATGCGAGTTACACCGATTACTGTTCTTCGCAAGTCAGTCTATTTAAATGTGCCTTTCAGAGATGACAGTGTTTCAGCCCTTACAAAACACCGTTTAGGTGCAACACTCAAGCGCACATAAAACGCCGTCCAACCGGTGTACGTGGATCAAACTATTCCTGTCTCAACCATACCTAGAAAGGAACTGGTGCCACTTCTCTCCTTATGTGCTATTGTGTACACGTTTGATTGTCTTTGTGAAAGCAGGTAAATCGGCACAACTAGGAGGCTCCCAAGTACATGCATTAATAAACACATACCGAAATGGTTTTTGAATTTGGGGGTCGGTCTTACCGTCATTACCGTTACAAAACAACTTCTACACACCGGGCACTCAGTGGATTCAAGAACCGCCCTCAGAGCGTGCTTTAGACCTAAACCAAAGCAGGTTCTTAATATTGCAGATGTTAACTGAATAGATTGACTGTATCCCACTCTGTGCGCTCAGAAACAGTTAGTGACTACCTCTTCTCTGTGATGATAAGAGTGCGACTGATAACTTTTGATTCCATTTTACTTTCGTATTCTTTCCAAACCTGAAATATTAGAACGACGTATTTTTCTCAATAAAATCTAATAACTGATGGATCACCTCTGTTCTTCCGGAATTCACATTACATACTTTTTAATCAGTGTTAATTAACGTATAGTCTTTTAATTTCTGCTCAATTTGTATAGATTCTCCTACCATATCTTACTACTTCCATTCGACGTGTATGGAATTTTGACTGGACTTCTGTTTGCCTGTTAACTCCTTGTAATTCCATCATTCTGCATCACACTCATGTTCCTTGTTAACGAGTACGCTTCAGTTGCATCTTGCTGCTTCCGCTTTGGTCACCTGACTTATTGTCTCAGAAATGACTATAGACTGATTTCGTCTAGCTACATGCTCCCGATGAGATGCAAACGAAATGTCGTTGTACAAAACACCTTGTTTGCTACTGTTGACCTTTATTACGTTTCAACATCTGTCTGGATGCAACGCGTTTGTGGAATGCGGATGTTCTGAACGAGTACATATCGGAACGAAAAAACAGAAACAAAATATCACAAAATGGATAGTTAACACTTTATCAAGTGACGACAAATTCAACCTATGATAGTCATTTTGATCATGATAGGACACAGAGGGGAAGGCGACTGTTCAACAAAGAACTGAGCAAACATAACTTAAGAAATGTTGGTGTTGTTTTCATCAACTAGGATCGGCACCTCGATTTCTGAACACATTCATTTAAGGTTACTTTCTTTTTTATCCATTCATCTATCAGCCTGTTAGACACGTTTCATTAAGTGCATGCCAGTGAGTGGACTCAGGAAAACTAGTAATTTTCCATCTAACTGCGTAGTGCCGATTCATGTATGAGTCTCAGTGTCAAACTAACCCAACTGTATCCCAATTATAAAACTTACTTTGAGGGGAATTTTAGTAACAGTATTGTTGAAGTTCGTCCGACACACTTGTCATCCTTTGTCTGGTATGATGCAGAGCGATGACCCCTATGAGGTATGTTTAGTTCGTTTGTAGAAGTCCGATCCCAAATTTGCCTTATTTGTCCTTGCTGTGTCCAGTAAACGATCATAACGAATCTTGTACCATAACAGCACATAAAATGTTTTTGTTTTCTTCCTTTTTATAACTATCACTATTTATTTGTTAAAACTTCCGCCTTGGTACTGTTTGACACGTTTTCATCTTCATCTGCACCCGTTTGTTTTAATGAGCTCATTTTCCCGTTGACTGGCTGTTATTTGTGGACTCGTGTTTAGTTACATCATTTTGAACGCCTTTGCTGGATAATTTGTGTATCGGATTGATTCACATTTAGGGTGAGGTAGTACCTTTATTGTGATTTTACTAAAGAGTACCGTATAAATTTCAATCCTTTGGATCGCATTTTCTGATGTTTGTGGACTTGAAAGATAGTCCCGTTAACCCGAGCGTCTGAATAAGTGTTATTGGGGTTGTCGAATGCGCGTTACTGAGTGAGTTATTCTAAATCGTCAGGAACGATTTAACAAGTATGTTGACAGGTTAATAATCAAAACCGGCCGGTCGATAGGGAAAATGACGAATATCTTTCGTATTTTTCATCAAAACAGATTTCTGTCTTCTGGTCAGCCAGAAGAAAACTATGATGAATACCCATATCCTGCGTCGACAGTCTGTAATAAACAATAGAAACGATCGACCAAGTTACTGATGCGATATCTAGCTTGTGGAGGTAGTGTCACTTCATTATCTATTTGTCACGTTCTTCGTTTCCTACTTGATCAACCACTTGAATACTTACAGTTTCACGTATACCATTACAATTGATCGGTAAAAACGTGTTCCGTAAACGTGCATGCGAGTCAACGAATATGTGTTAATGTTACGGTGCAAAAGATACTGTCCTATTGCCAGATCGTGGATTTATCTTTATTCTGTAAGACTTCACTGGTGATCATCGGCATGACCATCTTCTTAATATTAAAGAATTCCACAGCCAGACGGAAGTTTTGATGGAGTAGTCTTTCTTAAACATCGCTGCAGCAGTAAAGTATTTTACTGTTATAATTACAGACAGTTCTGCATGAGGTCCCCGCACTAAAGACCCTTTCGTAAGGTGTGCATGAAATAAGTGGGATCGGCCATTGATGTTTATTCATAGCTTAACCAGAATGTATGCTTGTAGCAAAAATAAGCTTAACATAGGCTTAAGTATACAATTTTTTTGAAACGTTTCGATTGAACGTAGAATAAGTATGCGTGACTAAACCAAGTTTGGCAGTCTCAAAGTCACCGGTTTCCCCTATACATTGTTTCCTTCCAATATGACCTACTCTAGGAAAGATAACCACTTATACAAGAGCCACTCCAGCTTGACATATCATTTCAAAAACACAATGTCATTTCTAAGAGTGATCAATGTGTAATCCTCACGACCATCTAAACTACGCAATATACGCTGTACAGCGCATGTTCACACGGCTTAATGCAGCTAACTGTATGAAGAAATTTCATGTCGACGACAGTAATGAACGAAATGCCAGTGGAATAGTGGTCTCAAAAGTTGCCATGAAGTTTCTGAAATTTCCCCTGTCAACCTAACCATGTGGATTTTTGGTGATACTGATAACAGCAGAGCCGAAGAAACCAACACTAGGCTTCTAGAAACGAAAATTCAAAGAATCAAATGAACCAGATTAAGTAATTCTCTTAAGGATTTTCTACGATATACTATATCAGCCATGTGACGGCTTCATTTCTGTATCCCCTCGGTGCCCAAACATTTGCCTGTTATAGAGAGTCTTTATGGATTTATTCATTTCTTAAATACGTATTTTCGGCCAATTCCTGAGGGTATCTCCACAAACTAAGAGTTGTTTCACTTTACTTTTTCAACGACGCAGACCGAGCAACACTTCGGTACTCTTCACAAGGTTACAAAATGCAATCAATCTTAATGGGTCAACTAGACCACTGCATTCAGAACTTTCTTTAAAAGCCGATAAATAGCTGTTTCAGTTATCATACTTGAATAGGAAGGAGAAACTTACTATACAATTGTGATATCCTAGACAGTGATTCCCAATAAATTGCAAAAATTACTGAGTCAGATTGGATGTCCACGAAAATTTTGGGATAAGAATGTGAGGGTGGAAATTACCCGACCTGTAATGGAAATAGTAGAGAGACAGATTGTTACCAACACCATGGCGGTTAACAGCAAGATAGCTAGTAAATTCATCAGTTGTTGACTGATAACTACATTAGCCAAGACCTATTACTCAGCACGTAACATCTTCTCCTTTGAAAACCGATCGGTATGAGTATCACAATTTGAAGGTTGTCTTCACCAAGATTGTTGCGTTATTCTCCATCTACTTTCTCACCGACTGGTGTAAAGCTGCCTACATTCGACAAACGACTTGATGAATACCAAACAAGACATGTGGTTGTCATCCCAAAAGAGCCCTGCGATAGTCTGAAGAAGCTCATAGACAGTGCCGATGAGTTATACTTTCAAGCTGAACGTCACCCACAATTGATCTCAACTTTCGTATTCAGATAGACTTTTCAATCAACCCCTTTCGAAAGGTAGCACTAGATTCGAGTTTCGATCTCATTAGAGCATATCATCGCCACTGACGGGACTAGAACTCCGGTCACACTGTTCATGAGGCAACCGTGTTTGCCACTGTGCCACTGACCTCACACTGGGCCCGACTGAATAATCATGTGTGAACACTCAACCACTTTCGCTAGTGAGTGATGATCTGGTTGCCTGATCGTCTCGATAGGAGACAGTGACTGTCTGTTAACCCCGCAATTAGGACTTCCTAGACAATGATTTAAGATATCGCCTAGCAGGTTTAATAAGATCGGAGATTTCGACCTGCCTTGGAAGCCCAATTGCGGGGTCATCGATTGGAGTTAACAGAGAGTAACTGTGTCTCCTATCAAGACGATCGAGCAACCAGATCTTCACTCACAAACGAAAGTGGTTGAGCGTTCCTATGTGATAAGTCGGTCGTGTCCCGTGTGAGGTCAATGGCGCAGTGGTAAGCAAGGTTGTGGCGAGGATATGCACTTCTGACGAGCTGTAATGAGACCGAAACTCGAGTCTAGTGCTACTTTTTGAAAGAGGCTGACTTAAAAGTCTATGGGAATGCGAAGGCTGCGATCAAATTTGATTGGTGTTTAACTTGAAATTAACCAAATCTCCGACTACTCACCAGTCAGTTATATTCTATCAAAACTGATTGTAACGATCTTCCACGAAGACGTTGAGCAACGCGTAGCAATAAACCAACGATCCCAAGTGGTCAAAACAAGATTGGTTCACAAAGCCACGGTACTATTGAACAAATGATCAAAGTTAATAAATAGACAACCTCAACAGTTTCGATCGACGGATCGTTTCCAGGGGATAATTACAATTTGATGCCAAATAGGCCAACAGAGTTCTTTCGAGCAGTCAACAGGTTCAAAAAACGACAGGGACGAGACGAGCTCCAAAATGTGATGCACGCACCACTCAAGCAAAGTACAAAAAAGTGACAAGTCCCTATTCGCACAACGGTCAATTGACGCGATAAAACAAAACATCTAGGTCAAGGCCAATTAAGGGCCAGAAACATGGGCGGTAGAATATACAGGGATAAACGTTTTGGGGGAATTGGGCCGGGTCGGATTTTCACACGACTGTAGCCTCGAAATTCGATACACTGATCAACTAATAACAGTTGCAGGAGCTTTCAAAATCATGTGTACACTGTCTGTCCTCACCCGCGTACTGTCTGGACAAGACTGTTTTCGGTGACAAAAGCGACCGTAAACAGTTTCAGTTACACAACTTTGTGCCAAAAAAGGTGTACAGACTGCGCCTTCCTTGGCCAACCTTGCGTAAACAGTCTGAATTCTAGTCACCCGTTAATTTGGGTGAGAGGTTGTAGTACTCGGTAATGCAAACGCAACTTACACACACATACAAACAACTACAACCCCATCTAGTTGAACTGTCATCCACATAATTTCCATGGACAATATTATTCCGTATGACTTTATTCTGGCTTCCTATATAAACCGAGTTAATCTCATATAATTATATGCGTACTCGTAGAGAATTACCTGCGAATATTCGAGAAACTTCACTTTTCATAATGGGCATACCAATCGCTTGTCAGTAGAATGTAGCACACGTGCTTCAACAATGTTCTTTGTTTGGCAACCGAGCCTGGTGTACCTCAAGCGGACAGCCAGTAACTTTTGGTTTCCATAACCCACGAAAGTGGAATGCCATCACCAGAAAGAACTGTTTGTCACGTTAGCTGACGGCATAGTTTGATTGGGACAGGAACCACATGAGTGCTCTCACTGTTCGCATTCGAGAGAGCAATTCTTCAATAACTCATTACCTAGCTAGAACCTTCTACCTATTTATCTTGAGTTTATTAAGCAACTGAGCTCAAAACAAAACACTTACTTTATACATTGTTAATTTCATTTTTAATCATCCTGATTCATTTTTAGTTATCGCTATGTTGAACATGTCATGTTACCTCCTTGTGGAAATGTGCTTTTCGGTTCTCTGTATAAACAGTCTAGCTCAAATTATCTCCAGCGTCTGGCTTCAATCATCACACTGTCTTTGTGATACTATATGCATGATGACCAATTTCATGAGTACTTACAGGCGTGTGCATCCAACTTGGACTTGAGATGCTGAACCGGCCTTTTTGAGCAGGGACTACCTCGCCTCGCGGTCACATTTGAATCGTCATTTGAGTCCAGATGTGAACGAGCGGCTGAACTGCATTTAGGCGTTTTTAGAACACTCAGCATTGGCTACTTCAATTATCTTTTATTGGTAGACTTTGTTTTCGACCTTTACCTGGGTCCTTCTGTGCAATATGACCAAGTAATATTCACAGACTACAAATCACTCTTCCATTAGTGGAGAGTTACATCAGTGGTACTTCCATGATGTACTGTTCATATCGAATGACCAGCATGGATCGTCGAAAGTGTTCTGCTAGTAGTTCAACTGAGCTGATGGTCGTCATTAGAAATCAAACCAAGTAGAAGTAAACTCCCCACCGAATCGGTCAATTGCAAAATATGTGCGAAGCAATAGTTGGGTATAAGGTTTGTTGTGCAACTTCATGGTCGGATCAGTATCTAAACTTATTACCTGGTGGTTAATACTGACAGAAATTGTTTTAACGCTTTTCTTATAATGACAAAAATTTACTGACATAATATCTCGTTGAGTATTTTCGCACAAACTGAGGTCACATTGGAATGTCATATGAACATATATGGCAGCCAATGAATTAACCGGTAGTCATTGATAATCTCAAACTCAACATTCTTGTTCGACAATCGTTCCACAGTGACAATATTAGAAACCTAACGAGGATGCAGTTTTAACTGCCTTTTAAATTCCAGTACACATTTAGCTCAAAATTTCTAAGTCTTCCTGGGGTGGTTTTCAATAATTAAAATCCAACTATTCAAGCACACAATTAACGTTCATTCACTCACACACAGGAGCGACAAGCGTGCGAAATAGACTGACCAGTCGCTTTTCAACAGTTACATGTGACGACTATATACAGCAACTGCTACTAGCAAACGGTGCCTTTTACAACCGTACGGAAAAACCTTCATTTGGCAATCGAATTTGTGGTCTTGTTAACCACTCCACCGAAGTGAGTTACTATTTCAGTGTCAGACTTCTGAACAATATGCTGTTTGAACCATAGAAGAGCAAACGTGACGAACAATTGCATTCCGTAATTAATCATCAGATCACTGCAACTATATAGATTCATCAAAATCAAAACACTGTGTACACAAGACAAAGTAGAGAGCAAATCGCCAGTGTTAATGATCGGTGGTTTGAAGTCCCACCCACCAATACGTCACAAAGTTGTCGGTTGGGGTTTGGATGGGCATGCAGACTGATGATGTGACCTTTGGCCCCGGTAACTGCAGGGCTTCTACAAATTTTTGTGTGAACACAAAATCGGGTTGCGTAATCGAATGGCGATCGATTCAGTATGCG
>LUCH01003280.1:50113-73191 GCA_013368495.1 Paragonimus heterotremus | reverse complement strand
CATATTCAGGGAATTTGAACGTCCGCCGGAATTCTCGAACCCCCGAGGACTTGCGCTCGCCTCCGACTAGTCCATTTGGTGGCCTGGGCCCAAGGCTGCCCGAAACCTATAAACAGAATTGTTGTAAATCACAACTTTGCCTTCGGGCTGAGCAACGAAAAAAGCTCGTTTGAAGACCGTTTCTTTCCTTACTTGTTGGAAGGTTCTAAGCTGCGAGAGTTGGGTTCCGATATCTGAGCTCTGATTTTCGTGCAGTCTTGCGATATCGTTGCAGTCGTTTGTGATAGAGATACTGCTCGTGGTCTTTGCGTTTTGTTCTTGCCTTTCTCTATCAGGGGGTTCGTAACAGTTTCCAACTTTTGTATGTACTTAAACGTTTGTTTGAACGAGTAAAGATACCAACAATTACCCAGCGCGTTCGAACGTACGACCCCGCTGCATGCTTGCTTGTCGCTCCGCTCTGTTATCGTTTCGTCTTGGTGCTCGTTCACTCTAGCGTTGACCTCACAGGTCGGCAATATACTCTTTGTCTACTCGTTGTGTTATTCTCAACCGGTCGTCTTCGGTTCGCTTGATCCCACAACCCATATCTGGAATGATGAACGACTGAACGTGCTGTATTTTGTCTCCTCCAGCGGATGACATCTGGAAAACCACGAAAGTGGTCTATAGAGCCCATGGACGAACTGTTAGATTAAGCACCAACAGATATGTCTGACTCATCCATGACTGTGCTCATCATGTCGACGGCGTCAAAGAGATGCAGCGTTACTGTAGCAGCAAGTATTAGGTCGTTCGCTGACGATCCAAGTTCATATTGAATTACGCGTAATCTGTTGACTCAATAAATGCTTTCCACAATATTCAACGGCTGAGAAGATAATCTATCTTCAATACGGATAATGAGAAAGCGGTAGTAAGAACCGGATTTGCTACGGTACAAATAGAACCAGTGTACAAGGGAGTTGAATCTTTCAACTCAAATGTGGAAAGTTTGCAGAAACTGAACAAAGAATATGCCCGTACAAGAAAGTCAACAACTAGGCACCATCCAGTAACGGGGATGGATAAATTGAAATTGAACACGCTCAAACGAATGGTAAATAGATGGGTCGGAGCAAAACAACCGTTCCCGCATGAAGAAATGACGGAAACTATAAGTTGTTGGGGAAAAATCATAGGAGGAAAATCTCTAGTTTTTACATTTAGACATTCAGAGGGCTCAAACAGAATAAGAGTAAGGGAAACAGTTGCGGTAGCTGATGTAAGAATAACGTTGATTAATGCAGTTTCTTCAAGGGAGATGTAAAAACGTAGGATCACCTTTCAACTCTAATCAAATACAGTTCGCCAATCTGAAAAATAATACAACAGAAATCCAAAAAATCAACAGCCAGATCGTCGTTGACACGACTGAAGGAGTCGAGTCGTTTTTGACAACTGGGCCTTGTATTTGGTACGGCCACGGAGTAAATTAATCGAACATGCATCAGCTGCGTGCAGTGCAGAATGGGTCAACAGTAGTAGTTGAGCATGCCGTTGAAACGACGAACAGCAGCGTGAATTTCGGAAAAGAGGAAGACGCGAATCGCTTTTGCCCTGTCTGTCAGCAGACAAATATTGTGATGATCGGTGTGATAACCCAGAAACTCGACTGCCCGCTGACCAAAAGTACACTTATCCGCATTGACTGTGATGTCGAATGATGCAACTCATTTAAAGAGCAGTCACAGCTGGCTTTACTTCTTTCCGTTCGCCACTAGACCATCGATATGGGGGTGGACGAAGTCGAACCCGCTTGTGCCGTCGTTCATGAATCGTTTTAACTTGCGGATGGCCAAACGGTATGTATGGAAATGCAGATAAGCAAAATGGCGTAATCGCTCCTATCTTCGCGATGACTTCGGTGACAACTAGGATATGATGGTATGCACGAACCAGATCAAGTTTCAAAAACACAGAGGTGACTTTCAAACTAACCGTGATATTTGGATGTGCGGGATGGATTACCTGTCAAGGACGGTGGCGGTGCCAAGTGCTTAATAATCTTCACGTGGACGCCAGTTTCCTAATTTTTTCGACACCATATGGAGAGGCAATGCCCAGAGGCTGTTTGACAAGCGAACGGCGTCAAGCACGTTCATGTGGTACAGCATGGCGCACGTCATTTCCAGTGTGTACCGTGTCAATTAACGGGCTTTGGCGAACACCGGTGGATCAGCCACTGCGATATGATGCTGCGTTACACCAGTCACTGGCGGCAACGAGATTGAATAACAAAAAACCGTGGGGAACTTTTTGACCAATCAGACGTGGGTATTCTATACGTGTGAAGCAGTAGAGCGGATTAGCAGGTCAAACTGGTTTGACGCAACTCAAGTGACCTTTCTCGCAGTTGCCTGTTTCTACTTCGAACCTCTCTATAATGGATACATTTGGCCACATCTAGAGAATTGAACTGTAAATTGATTGCCCTTCTTTTAAACAAACAAGCTGTCCCCTCACGAATGTCAGCGGCGTACCACTAATGCCATCCACAAGTTGATAATCAGGCCAAGCTGCTGTCTGTTTCTCTTGTTAACAACCAACTGATCCCGAAAATATCAAAACAGGGGGCTCTGTTTCATTATTTCTGTAGTATCTTGCTAACCTGAGCTTAAGGACCACTTCTGATTTCTACGGAGAGATTTCTGGAATGCAATAACTGACCATTCGAATGCTATCGTCTATAAGATGTGGTTGAGGTCAACTAAAATGTTCCCTAAAATGTCGTCCACCTGACAAATTAACACAACTGGCTGTTACAAAGTGAGACGATTTCTAAGACCAACTGGGTGCTCGGCACAACCGTAAATCGGGGAAAAAATCATCCGGCAACCTCCAGACAAAAAACTAACTTCATATCCGTTGATCATTCGATCAATTAGTGCTCACGGTCAATGCTTAGATATTCAGTCAGCTTGCACATAAGTCCTTGATTGTGGCTGTCAAATCTACGGCCGGGTGGAATAGGAAAAAAACGTTTGAGGTTAGTTGATGTGAAGGAAATTCGATTCAGTCTCAACAGCACAATTCCTCCAGAACAGCTCTTCACTGTAAGATTTTACGGCTGTTACGACTGGTTCACGGTGTTCGCTGGGTTTTTCCATTTGACCCGATCTTGGTAAATTGTCCGTCAGTTAGCTACGGCATGTTCGTTCGAACATCCGTTCATTATAACTTGGCTTCACAGGGGGCCACAAGAGCAAACTATGGGGCGAAACGAACCACTCAACATTATTGGTTGACTCAAGATGATTGCTCTGAAATGCACTAGTTTTTTTTACAGTGATGTCATGTGTAGTTGATCGATGTGACCAGATTGTGTTCAACGCTTAGATGCATGAGGTGGTTTTCATAGAACACAATGCTTTTGCTTGTATTTCAAATATGGAGATCTTAAGATGCACACATCTGCAACGGCCATTCACAGTTAACATCACTTGGACATCAAACATACTATTCAGCCTCCTATCTTCGGAAGTAAGAGAACTTAAACCAGCATTAAAATGGCCTGCTAATGGAATGACGTTGCACAGTTTGGTCTACCTCAGAAGGCCAATCAAGATGTCAGAGAAAGTATATATGGTAACATTTTCATAACTGTGTCCATTGGAGCATTTACCAACATAATGAGTACAAAAAGCTATTCAGATTTGAACGATTTACTTAATCTGATAGTGTACATGCAATTGTTTATTGGAATGCAGTAAAACAACCATAGCTCTTCTTTGGA
Organism: Paragonimus heterotremus; assembly: GCA_013368495.1. Taxonomy (NCBI): domain Eukaryota; kingdom Metazoa; phylum Platyhelminthes; class Trematoda; order Plagiorchiida; family Troglotrematidae; genus Paragonimus; species Paragonimus heterotremus. The sequence goes on along the minus strand of LUCH01003280.1, from coordinate 69,416 downwards.
GCTCAGTGCAATCCTCTGTTCCAGTTTATCTATAAAATTTAGCTTCCGCATCACCAGGGGCCAGTAAGAAGCGCTCAGATCGACAGTTAACTGGAAGTGAACTCAAGTGAATAACGTGATGGAATAGTAAATTCGCGTTTCCGTGGCGAAACGCACATCAAGCTCAGGCAACGAAAGGATACTCACCACAGTAACCCGCTAAACCTAACTGCCAAGATATGTGCGCATTAAAACATTAATGTTTGTCAGTCGTCTTGGCTTCAGAAAACATTTATCGCCTAATGTGCAGAGAAATTTGGTGATAAAACAGAACAATGATGGGGTGATGCCAAAATCACTCACCCAGCTCGGAAATCAATAACGCATCAACACCTGAAGCCCATAAACTCCGATAACTACCACCGTCAATCATGATTTCCGAATGGACAACGATTTGATGGGTACAACCTACGATTGAGCGAGCACGACCATAAGATGATTAATGATTAAAAAACAGGCCGAGTACTGTCAATCGAAGATGACATTTTCCAAAACGCTTGTGCTGAGAGAAAAAGACAACAGTTCAAAAGAAGATTATTTTATTTTCAAAATAAAAGCATCACGAGATGGAACAAAAAACAGTGTACGTACGCTTAATTGAAGCCACAAATACCACGTTAGATAGTTCAGAATTCTGGAAGAGTACAACGGAAAACCGTGGATGAATGAAAAAAACAACTAAATAAATTTGAATAAGCGTAAAAGCAATATGGACCTGATATAGAAGTGTATGTGATCACAAAAAACAGACAGATCAGGGAAGACAATCTGGGAAGAGATCGATGTGCTGACATAACATTTTCATGTCGTTGTCAGTTTTGTTAAATAAGACTCAGGTTAAATGCAACATCAAAATAATTTTCAGTCAATAAATCTGTCGCCAAGACGATATTTTATATAAAAAGAATTGTCGAAATAAATAAAATATCAAATAATTCTAATTTGGTTGCTTAAATGCCACAGACATGCGTGATGACAGATCACACATTAGGGAAGAACATAACATCAAAATACGTATATGATGGATGTTTCGTTAGTTCTTTCGAATAGAAACGAATACACACACACGCACAACATCATAGCATGACGATGCAGATGTGCACAGAAATGATTACGGAATGACACGGTGATGGCGATCCGTGAAGTCAATTCCATAAGAAGGTTTTTACCCGACAAGGAGAAATCCATCAACAGCGCAAAAATGCAAATATGCCCCGATGAAAACAAAACAATGCCAGATAGCATGTGCCATTGGAACGCGGCCGTCCAGTTTGAAGAACACTACGCCCAGAACGTACGTAAGACCGCCTAACATCAGCAAATGTACCCCGGCCCATTCGTGCTAAGAGAGAAGGTATGGAAAGAAAAAGAATGTAGAATACATCATACAGGCAACCTCCATACTACCAAAGTAAATCCATCTTTTACATTTATATGGAGATCGGACATAAACATTTGGGAACGGCAACGAAAACTGGCTTCCATAGAAGCCATATGTTTTGTTGGCAAGGTGCATACAGCTAAGAGACATACAAGTGTTGCTTCACATGTACATTTCACTAGCGGTACTCCCCTTGTATGGGCTGAAGTAATCATTAAACCAAGATAAATAACCGAGTAGATTGGACTACACGAATCTCTTCGGTTTACGAGCCTACAAATCACACGGAGAACGTTGAAAGCTGACGAATGTAAAGTTTCGTTTATCGTCAGTAGTTCTTAACGGATAAATACGATTCATTCGAAGTGAATGTAACATTTAATATAACATACGGCTGACCATTATAATTAAGAGTCGAACAACGTGAGTATCGCGTCCTCAAGAAAATTTGTCAGGTTTCTGTTCCATTCTGTATCTCACATCTACTGTCATCAACCAGGCTATAATGAAAAAACTACTTGATATTTCTCACACAGGGTACGTGAACACCATCAGAAGAGGAAAGGGAAATGATGTGGCAAAATCACTTAAGGTGCCATCGATACGAGTCAACAAGTCATAGTAGATGACATGTTCAAACCAGTGACAAACTGCCCCGTGCTCACCTCTGGTTTGTCAGGGAATGACCTTTTTGATAGTAGATGAAAACGGGAACTGTGGGGCCAATAATAATTTCTGGAAAACTGACACCGTTCAAGGTCAATCATCCATTAACCAATCAAACTCTATTCAAGCGTGAACGTAAATAACACATCACGTACAGTTCACGTATCAAACCAACTAGAAGAACGGGTGGTTAACATTTCGGATTGGCCTGTTACAGCGACCAAAATCAAAGGACTTCTACACATAACACATACCACAAGCGGGTTTGTGCTGCAACAATTGTGTTTCCACTCGCATATGTGTCTAATGTAAACCAGAAGTAATGAGAGTAGGAGATCTTTATGTCCAGCTGGCTAATGTTGATTAGAGACAGTTGGCAGGCTAGTACGAAAGTGAAATGTTTATCTCTTGGAGACCAGAAAACAAAGAGATTTCAATGGTAAAAGCTAAATTTGAAAAAAAAAAAACTAAATATGTACGACAAGAAGTAGTTCATTACAGAAGTGCATATCTTTACATTCTAGGAAGAAGACTTTGAAGCTGAATGGAAGAATAAACAAAAACCTTTATGACACAATACACCAATAAATCTGAAGGAAATAAAGGGCAGAATACCACTATGACTAAGGCATAAGCAAACATATACACATATAACATACGATTGTACAGTTAGATTGCATCTACGCACAGTTCAACATGAACAAAACTTCTTAGTGCCACATGAGTGTGTATTCTCGATGAAAGCAACCAAAAAACTTCTTCATTCCCAAATGTTTGTTGACAATACAAGATTGAACACAGCTGTGTACGAAAACGTATTAGAAATACAATCAAGTCTAATATTATAATAAGTTTTGTGTGTACCAAAGACGTTAGCGCCACCACCCTTCTTGCAGTGAAGTGTGGCATCTCATTTAGGGTGTGGAAATTTTGAGCTCAAAAATGACAAGATAATGAAAACTGTGGATACGTCCTTGATAAAGTCGTCCACCATTTCCAACTACAATGTTCCTAAAAATATTGACGTAAGAGGAAACCCCAAAACAAAAAATCCGAGTAACTATCAGTTGAGTTACCAAAATCAAAAATCACTATAGCGTCGTCCAAGATCTCCTAATAATAACAATAGGCTTGTTGGGGAAGACAGTAAAGTGCCACAAAAGATAATTTGGGCAGCCTGATCAAAGTTTAACTTGCTACTCCTGCCCAAAACTGCGTTACAATAGACACCAACGATACCAGAGGCCTTCATTATTAGTTCGGGGTCACTTGTGTGACTACCAAGACAAACCAAAAGACCCTCTCAGCACCGGAATAAACGGTAAGACAAATAGTCTGTTTTTTTTTTTACGTCTAACACCTTTTTAGTAGCCATGTTCACCCAAGTGATAACTGCATCGCCAGCTGCACTTCAAATCGAGGAAAAAAGTAGTGAAAAACCCCAATATAAGAATTATGACAACAAGGACCAAAGGGTTGTTTAGTTGGATTTTAAGTTTTGGAACTGTATCTGGTATTCGTCCACTTATTGTATTTAAAAATGAAGCCTACTGGATGAGGAAAATGGATTACGTACGTTCCAAAAACATTCAAGGAGCAGTAAAACAAAAAGTGTGTCACTGAAATCACAAAACAGAGAGAGGAACACAGGTCGTGAACTATGCACATTTCGATAGGCGTCCATCGGTCATTACTACAAACCAGAAAACATTTAAAAAAAACTTATGGTTTAAGTCATTCCTACCATCATAAGATAACCGATTTCATTGAAGGAATGTTAATTGCGCCAAAGTCTATGTACACAAGACCAACCGATGTTGTCTAGTGTGTACTACTAACATGTAAGAGCATCAAAAACTATTTCATGGAGTCAGAAAGGTCGTCTATTGTTAGAATGTGCTTCACAGCGAATGAGGGCGAATGTTTTGCAAATATTCCAGGTAACTGACACTACCGTTGGTAGACGCTCCAGAATATGTTTATCTATAAGTCGACTTATTCTGTCGGTGTGAACGTCGTTATAACTGCAGCTGGGTCGGTATAATATGTGAGAGATAGATCGATCGTTTTATTACGACGGTAAACTAATATTCTACTGAGACACGCAGTAGTGCAACTGGACCGGCGCTTTTAATAAACGTACTGATTATCGAATCAAGTTATCGGTTTAAGGGGATGTGAATGATAATTACAAAAAAGCGTTCTTAGCTCACCAGATACATGCAAACCACGGATCACTTCGTCTACCAAGTTAAATTGTATAGGGTAGTCTTAAATAATCTTAACTCTATGAGTGCAGCAGTACTAACCAGACAACATAGGCTAATCATGAGTGCACAGAAGATACTGACTTCCTTGTCACAGAATCTGTTGATTCATTTAGATCGGAAAGTTCAAATTGCATTGATGGATTGGTTGAACCTTTGCCAGATAAATTTTCTATAAGGTTTGATGGTTTTATGTTACTAGCTACTGGGATACACTGGAAACCGAAATATTCCACAAGTGTCTTCATATTGTTTAGATGAAACTGCGATTAATAAAAAGCTTGTGTCAACATATCCCAAAACGTCAAGCCTTTCAACAACATACTAATGAACAAATGATATTAGAACCGTGGACAGTTTTCACATTCATTCATCTCAAACTGAAACTTCGTATCAAGTAGACTGTATATCCGACTGGTTATTACACTGTTACGTAGAAACAGATAGTTTAATGTGCTCGTGAAGATGCTGCAAGGGAGCACATACAGAGTGTTGTTATAGTTCGAACTGTATTCCCTCAGTTTCAAGATGTCTTTTGTGTATCTCGAGATTACCTTTTGGTTGGTCGGTGACAGTTTATGATGACCCAAGCAATTCCTTTGGTGTTGTTTCATTGCAGTTGTCCAAACTATTTGAACAGAGAGTGCGCAGCGACATACTGCATACCAACCTCATAACTGTGTGGCGACCTACATTAAGAGATGTTAAAACCGACGAACATCCAATGAAATCACCTGAAATATGGATATATTCGCTAAACTGGGAGTACCTGGTCTGTTTGTGTCTCATTACATCCCTTCATCAGTTACTGTGGTTCATTTGAAGTTGATGACTCGCCTGGTAGTGGGAAACGTTGTACACCACCGGAACTTCAGTATCGGGTTTCATCATCTGTCCGACTGTTCGAGCATGACCCACTTAGTGTGGATGAATATGAAGCTATACAGCAATATCAAAAACACATTTCGAGTCGTCGCAAAATGACATCGAGCTACAAATAAAACATGTCCTGGCACGTGGAACTGACATAGATATATGATAAAATGGAAAATCTATGGAGAATGCCACTTCAGCTAATCGATACACTAGAAAATGTAGCTTACTCAAGTGAATAAATCTCCATCTCCGCAAGGAAACGCTTAAAAAGCGGTTGCAGATTGTATCGGCAGTATAGTCAACCTACATGTGTGTCCACATTGACCTGTCTCTCGTGACTGAAAGTCACTCCCTTCTTGTTGCCGTCCGACGACATATATACTTACTGTTGCTATATGCAAACTTAAGACGACCACGACCATATTCTAGTTCAGAAAGAGTAATTTTAAATTTCCATGTTACTTGTAACAGATTTCAGGCATTCTGTGTAACATCTGTGTTTCGCATGAATATGCTAGAATCTTATGCTTCAACTATAAAACCATGCAAGTTAGCGCGGAAAAACGACTGTTCTTATGGTCTTATAATGCCCAGTACAATGTAGGTTAAGCATGAATTACTCGTGCATATAATATAACCAATGTTATATGAAACACTGAGAAGATAAGTGATTTGTGACGAAACAACTAGACGGAAACGAGAAAATCCTATAAATCGAGCCCACCAATGTAGTCTTCAAGGATGGACAGAATAAGACAATCAGGTCACACAATAACGATGCTAATCATTCACAGCCCCCACATCGCGCGCTGTTTGTCGATGCTGTAGCCAACTAAAATAACGTTTGAAATAAACTGAGTTCGTCTCTTCATTACTCACGACATCGTTCGCTGGAGATATCGAGAAAACTAGCAATAAATCAGATTCACTGGTTTGGATGTTGTCTTTAGCCGGTTGAGATGCTCGTGAAGTAAGTGTAATTTATTAATGGAAGCAATGACAGCGTCGTAAAACGTCATATTCTCAGTTGCAACTCAATATAGACACCTCCGTGCTGAATGCTTCGACTTAAACATGACTCAGTCCTTTTTTTTCATTTCACTCTTGAAGTGAAGCTTGTTTTTTCTTGTATGTTCACGGTTGCATGACAGATAAGCATCCATGTTAACCAACAGTTTACCGTTCCTATGAATATAAACCTGGTAACACTACCAAAACAAACATAAAATGACATCAATTACAATGAATAACATACCATATAGATCAGGGTCCCCGCTGGACAGATCCCAATAATCACATAGATGAGTAGTTCCAACCAACGATATCTGGTCATCAAAAAAGTTTAAAAAAAGGGAGAAACAGTTTTTATCTACCTCTAAGCAACAAAAGTACACACAACAGCAAAGCAGGATTAAATCTAGAACTAACTGAGGATTGGATTGGTGAGTAAACACGCCTCCGGAGACAAAAAAGGACCACATATGAAGGACTGACGTGCTGCACATCGAAAGTGGCTTATGCGTAGCACTAAGTTTCCTTTATAGACTGTCACACACAACATACTTTGAAGCAGCAATTCACCTCATTTTCCAAAATGGATGTAAATAGATAAACTCTATCACATAAGAATGAGCTAATATCAACTGTGTGTAATGTGGAATTACTTTTTAATTATGAAGTCTTTCGTTGTACAGTTGTTTCTTCCTGCATTTAGTAGAATAGAGCCAACTGAAGTATGTTGGGATGACCACTTGTGAGATTTTTAATTACTGCCTTCTGTGCTTACCTAACTCAACGAATAGCATGGGTGTATGCCCAAGGCGAATTCAGACTAAAGTGATTGTTTATTTTTCTGTCAATTGGAAACGTCTTCAAAAATAATCCATTTTCACCGGTTCGAACGAAGTATCTTAAAGCAGCCATCTGTAAAAAAGTACCCGCATTTAGAGATCCATTGCTACGAATATTTGTTATTTTGCTCAACCTCCAAACCCTACTCAACATAATACGAATTTTCTGAGGTCAGAAAATTCCGAAAAGTCTATGCTTCTCACTTGAATTTAAACACACTTCAGCAGACTAGGGTGGGTAACAAAAATAGGCAAAACTCTGAGATACTTCAGGGAGAATTTAAAGAGATAGTTGACCGCCAAATTCGTCGCACGAACAAGATTCCATTAGTTGTCAGCAAGAACTCAAAGCCGTATCCGACTTTAGTCAGTCACGCATACAACCAATCAGGCTGACAGATGAACATGAACGAAACAAACTACTATTGGCCATTTCCAGCGAATTGTGTACATAATGATAGTAGGTGAGAGAATGTAAGTAAATCGGTACGAGGATGCATGCTAACCTGTTCCCAACTTATAATCCACATCAACTGAGAAAGTCGGTCAGGACACTGAATAAAACTTGATTAAAAGGTAGAGTAACACTTCAGAGTTAAAAGATCCATTAACTGTCTAACGGAGACGACAGGTTACGCGAATCAGATGACCAACTGATAATTATCAGCCCAATATAAAACGATCCACCAGGGAACTGTGACTTTCTATAAATAGTTTTATTGTTTCAAGCTGAACACCACGCATATTCAACCACAGCCTTTGCATTAAGATAAGCCTTTCGGTCAGATGACTTCGAAAGCAAACATTAGACTCGAGTCTCATTTTTGTTAAAGCTCAATGGTAGTGTATATCTTCGCTCATTGGCGAATTTGCATTCCGACTCTCGTGTTTGTGGCACAAGCGTGTTGATCATAACACCAATAACCATACAATATGTAGAACCGATTAATTATTTTAATATTTGCCAACTTGTTCTGGTTACAGAACTTTCTGTGCACAAAAGAACCCTCGCTGCTGCGTCTATTTAGCTCAGCCAACGGCGGAGTTATGTGTTAACGAGCTAATTTCCCCCGTTAGCAGTTTATCAAACACAACGAGAAATCTCATGTCCTTTCAACAGCTAAAAAGGAAAGCAATGTGACAATGCAAACAACGTACTCCGTCTATAATGATAGAAGATAAGAAAATCAGATAGTTTGGGGAAACGAGCGGGGTCATAGTTTTGTGCATATTAAAACAGCGGTCAGATAACTGCTCTCCACGAACCACGTATTTCATAGAAATTGAAAAGTGATCGACCTGGAAGAGTGAAGAGGTTAGGACAGCAACACGATCGTGAATGGAAGATGCTGAACGCTTCAAACAATCGCCGACTGCACTGGTCTTGATGACAATAATTTTATGTCTTACAAATCAAAGAGGAAAAACCATACTGCATCGAGTAATTAGTGTTTCTATGCTACCACCTGTGCGTGATCGCAGAAATAGTTGAATATTATCAACAAGAATTCGAGGATTGGGATTGTTTCAAAGTGAACAACAATACCCACATTTGATAGTAACATTAGCATTCAGATAGGTTTACCGACTAGCCCCCTACGAAAGGAAACACTAGATTGGAGTTTCGCTTTTATTAGAGTTCATCGGTAGTGTATATCCTCGTCCGGACAGGAGTTCGCATATTATTACATATTCCTTAGATCAAAGTTTATGCTGGCTTCTTTCGAAAAGAAGTTGGAAACTCGAGTAAACAGTTCATTTCAGTATTGTTGGTGAGATAACTACCATCCCACTGTGATCACACTATACACAGACGTTACTAAATCGCCATATAGTGTACAACTAGAATGTCAAACCGACGTAACGAATGTCGTTGGGTCACGACAGGTAGTGAATATCGATAAAAATAGCCGAATTGTCATATGTATAGTCTATACTCAACCTTGACACTTTCTAGCGTTCCATTGGAAAATAGTAATACAAAACCATGCAGAGTGCATCAAACTGGAGTAAACATCTAATAATCATGCCGCAGTGACAAGAACTGGTTTCTGACCATCTGTCCATCTCACATGATGTAAGTTAGCAATCAGTTCTCCCAGCTGCAAACCTGCTTGATGTCCTTGGTGGAAATCAGCATAAGAACATGGCAATTGCAGCACAACAAGAAAGGACGAAGTAGATAACCAATACACCTGTGTTCCACCTACGCCAGGAGGGGAAAATCACACTAACCATGAATGTGCATCTGAGTTATCAACATAACAATCAGTACCAATATATTGGGTGAGTGGTGTTGTCGTGAACGATACTGATTTGTTATGAGTTGGATTCTGCTGTTGACCATTCCGCCATCGAAATAATCACACAACATAGACCAACTGACTGGAACAACGATCGATAACACGGCGCAAAGTGCGGCGTCAGTGTAAATAAAGGACATTACAGATTCCAGGGAAAAATAAGTAGAGGGGAACTGCGAAATAAATAACGTCAACCTCACAAGACGGTTGCTGCCTTATGACAATTAAGGTCAGTTGTAGGACGTCAGGTCCATGATCAGATTGACCACATTAACACAGCAGCAAACACGGCAACCGAGACTTGAACATGCAATGGTGTGATCGGCAACGTTACTACTGATCTACCGTGATACTTATGGAAAATTCAGTTTGCTTCCGGATCCTGGATCATCAAGAGGCCACGGCACGACATGCAGTAAGTATTCAGTGATCAAATCTCACTGGAAGCACACGACCAGTTTTGTGATTGTTGCCACAGATGGGGTATGCCCAGCCACTGAATCTCAATCGCTCATCCTACCACACATAACATCGCCCAAACATTTATAGACACAACTAAAAACATAAAACTGTCCAACCGTCCACAAATTTACGTCAAACTCACATGATCAGCCCATTATGTGCGCATAACTATGGCTTATTGGAGCGGAGGGTTTGTGCATAAGTAATGACACATGTGGCTGACAGGTTGTTCTCAAAATACGAAGTTGTTCAACGCAGTGATGCCAAATGAAGTCCGATTCATCTGTCTAGATGATTAGATTCCACACACCATCATGTTACGTGCATCACTTAGTTGTTCGCATCGTTCTCGATTACATATGCCTCTTCATCAGAAGAGGAGCATGAATGGTATACATAAGCTAGTTCAACGTCGGTACATTCTGAGCAAAACTTCCGATGATAAGTATAGGAGCAAATGATTCATCGAGTCAGTCACCTACACGGGACGCGTGAAACTACCTAAACTTTACATCTGCAGCAACGCGTTTAATTTACCAACGTCGGACGAATAGTGTAATCAGGTTCGAGTGGTTTCTGTACGTCACTTGGCAAAATTGATGACGCGTGTTCGTTCACGCCACTGGAAAAACTTGAGAGAGCATTGAAACACAGACAAGTTTGGATTTTGCTGAACACAAAATGGAAGCCGTCATACGGGTGGGACCGAGTCAAATTATGTGTTCATGATGGGCTGACCATATCAGTTACCAAACATAGAGAACAATCTCGGCGACTGACTATTCACATTCATTATTCGAGTTCCTAGTTTGGTTTATGAGTTGGAGGGATGAGAATAATTGTTAGTCCTATGTGTATATGCACAGCAGACACTGAATTTGCCAGTTAGTTAGTGTATTCCGAACTTAACGGTGTTCGTGGATAAGCGTCGGTGCCGTCTGCTTTCGACGAATATTGACCAATGAAATTTGAAACTCGAGAGTAGTCAGAACTAACTACCTCATCCTCCAACCGTTAAAGAGTGAGCATTGAAAAGAACTGATTTCATTGAAAAACAGTAAATCGGTGAATTAACAACGGCTGAAGCAGGAAACATAAAACCAATCAAGTCAAGTGACGATGCCATAACTGAAGAAAATTCAATTACTTCAATGGCAATCTAACAGAACAAAACCTGCCTACCTAATCCAAAGTTCAATTTAGCAATATAGCACCAGAGTTGGACAAACAAATGCACTGTCAAGTCAGTCTCAAATCATCTTGTTCTTCGATCACAAATGAACCAACAGGACAACACAGGTTCGCTTGTCATCAACCGACAACAAAATCTTTTCTTATGTAGTTACAATATGCAGTAACCGCGCATTTATTATATAACAAGGTAACGTACGTCTAGTCCGTGGACTATTCGAATGACTACACCTTGATTACTATGATTTTTCGGGAATATGGCTTCCTGAATATACTTCATAGTAACATCTTGAGTTTATGTTCTAGGTACGGATCAACAAATAGTCTATCTCTAGAAATGAGAGTGAATAACTTCCACTCCCTTCCCGAAAATCCGATGATGAGGTGAGACAATACTATGCTCACATCCGATTTATTTGCACGACAAAAAACACAACTGGTGCGAGACATGAACGTTTTGTTTATCCCCATCAGTAACACACAAAACCGTATATATATATATATATATATATATATATATATATATATATATATAAGCTCAACAATGGCGTTGGTGGGTCCCAGCATGAACTGTGCAAGAAATCCTGCCAGAGCAGTCGATCCCTTGGATCATTTAATGAATTCCATATGAAACAGTGGGACGAGTGGGTAACCGAGTCCACATTTGGAAATTTTGAGTTCCTAGAGTGGCTTCGTAGCTCAGCTGGTAAAACGCTTGTCGCGTTTGGGTATGGTGTTTCTGTCTCTGATTCGAATCCAGCCGAAGCCCTGACTTTTCACAATTGGATCTCGCCTAAAATTTAAGTTGTGTCAAATAGAATTTTTCAACCGTTGTCTGCCACGTAAATCTCATTCCCAAAGCATCGATTGCACAATTTGAGCTGATGTGCAGTTGGCTAACCCAATTCTGACCTTCGAAACCGGACACATGTGCGCAGAAATCAGTTCAAGGTCACATACGAAAGGAAAGTGAATCGCGCACGTGCAGAATAAGGTTGAGGTGAGACAAATTGGCGCCAAACTTGTTTCGCTTAATGCCAACCCTTCTTGCACGATCAGTCGACCATGTAGTGGTTGTATGTAATACTGTCACACTGGCTTTCGTTCACTCGATTGCATCACAAAGTTCTCTGAACAAAATTAGGGAAATGCAAACGATAATACACCTTAAAATGTTCATGCTTGATGACGTTATATTCCTGTCTCCGAGCGGTTTCCCTCACGTCATTTCGGGGGATTGTCTGGTCCCGGTTGTCGGGCTATGAATTTATGACGATTATCTCACTGTACCTGCTGCGAGTTGCCAGTTAAATAAGTGAAACAATTGTGACGTACCGTATTTATCTCCGTTTGACAAAGTATTCAAACAAATTGTCTGTGGATACCTGATCGCAAAAAGGCGTTGTAGTGAAACTCAAAAGGGCGGAATCTCATCGATCTCTAAACTTGTATAACCGAGATTCGGCTAGCACTACTTTTTGGCGCAAGGTGTGAATTGACGTATTTCGGCTGTTTGATGGTGACAGATTCAGCGTGTAAGCGTCATTGGACAAGAAGTCTTGCCACGTACACTGTGACAACAAAGAAGTGTGTCCTTGCCCCTTTCGGGAATTCACTCGCCTTAGCTCGCATGTATGAGCACCTAAACCGTCGCGCCCACTACTGATAACGTACAACTGAGTAATGTGTGTGTGTACTTCGACATCCAAGTGTTCTGCCCAGTAGTGTGAGCCGGATTTCGGACTATCTGGCCCACCTAACCACTAACCGTTACAACCAAGAGAGGCCGAAGTCTGTCACTGCAGCAGCTTTCGAATTAAATAATTGGACAAAAGTTGGCATCGTAACCGGTGGTATGATAGCCAGTAAAGACTTGTTGTTTTGGGGCTATAGTGTTCTGGAATCCTATAAGAAAATTACCAGCATTGTGAAAACCAGCAGTTAGATATGGACGTGAAAATAAACGACTGTGGGACAAAGCACAGTGCATGGAACTTCATGTAGACGAAAGATCACGCATGAACGTAGAAGCAACTTTCACAACGACGATGATGTGCACGCCTGGTTTCTAAAGGCCTGTCAAAGTGAAACACTAGTTACAGAAACGGTGAGTTCTTAAAAAGCAAAGAAACTATAGGAAACTACTGAAAAAGAACAGAGATGTTCATACAAGCAACGGTTGGTTTTTCAAATGTCGGAAGCACCATAATTTAACGCTTGATCAAGAACCCCCCGTTCTACTCTTCTACGCAACTTCTACGACAATTTGTCCGTAAGCCACATTTACAAGTCACAACCGAAGTTGAATCCCTAGGAAAGCTTACCGTACATCGACGAGGACAACGAAGGAAACAAGTAACTTTGGATACGTTCATGAAACAAATAATTTTACACCAAAGTTGCTGACCGGAGGAGAACATTTTGAGTATGTAATAGATCATTTAAAAAAAAGAGAACACTTCCATAAAGCGGACAAACTCCATGTGCCCCGACCTTGAGTTTTCTGCTTAGGACTATCATACAATGTTATCAAGAATTAGCCTCTCTGTGAAAGTAGTCTGACAAACAAATACAGTTTTATCAGAAAAGGACAAACATCGACGCCAACGATGCATTGTACAACTGTAATAGCAGTCTTCACTTATATTATCAGATTGTGAATAATTGAGCTTAGTTTAAGACGCCCCATCTCTCATTTCACGTAAACTGATTCTGACGGAGGTTCGAAATATTCTGGAGTTTCGAGAAATTCACGGACTTTACAACGTGGGTGAGTGGTGTGACATTATCTAACCGCGAGATAGATTTGATCACTAATATTACTGCGAACTAGTCAGTGAGAGTTGGTCCCAACAACCACCACACAACTTATTATGTATTCGCTTTACCGTTCAGTAAAAAACACCCCGTAAACACGCATATGTGATTCTTTGCACTAGCCTGAACGAAAGGAGTTGTTAGTTCTAGCGGACCCCCACACATCTTTGGCTAGAAGTGTACACTGACATTTCACTGAGTCAACTGAAGCCGATATTTCTGAGACCAAATGATTGCAGTCTATTGTTACACAGGGACAGCAACGGATCAGTCACAGTAGGTGTTGCTTGTTGTGTTGTTCAGTCCGTAATAACACCATATATAACGTGAGTGGTCTACACACCATCAACACTCTTCTGTCTATTGTAGGATAGAGAGGCAGGAGCTTTTTACTCAATCCGGTACGATTACGAAGCGAGAAGCTATGATCATTCCATCCTAAATCCCTGTTACACTGATTGTGAGGAACTAAAGGCTCTTGTGAGATGAAATAAAATTATCATGAGTATCTGTGTGTGAGACGGTTGTCTAAATTAACTCGATACCGGTCATTTCAACCCAGTATCATCCAGTACTGACATAATCAATTCACTTCTCTCGTTCATCCAGATAGTTATCCCCCACACACACAAACACACACGATCCGAACCACAGTAATCGTCAATTATGCTTAATACCTCTCAGTATTCTTTCTTCCAACACGAACATGACTGTCTCGTTTGTATAGTTAAAACTGAGACCCTTTGGTACAAATTATTGGAGTTCAGTCATGTACTGATCAAGCAGAACAGTATCCATAGTAGGCACTAGTTTTTGTATTACACCGTAAATAATGGAAGCACACACCACTTAAATGACATCTGTGTAATCAAAGTTGGTCTGGTCAATCAACCCGATTATAATGACAAAACTTGAACAGATATGAAAAGTTGTCACCTATGATAGGTATCGTTTCTTCTGGTACTCTATCAGCAGACTGCGTAATACACCACAGTTTTTTCGTACTTATCATTAAGACTACACAGATAATAACAACCAAATAAGTGTCAACGGTTCACCGCACTTTCCAGTCACATCGCACAGCTCGCATTCTTTTCTCTCACACTCTCACTTCCTTTGTTAGATCGGTATTCAATTACCCAACAACCCTTCCCTTGCAAGATCTGTGAAGTACAATAGTTTGATGATCACACAAAGAACAGATAGAGATCAGGACATAGGGTATACATTTAAGTATACTGCCGGCTATACATGATTAGTAAGGTTATTGCACTACATATAAATGATCACAAAGCATACAAACTCACCATAACCTTCACACCTGTCTACAGGACTACAATATATCACGGCGTTCACAGGAAAACACCTCAGTGAACAGTTATACAAAAAACATGGTGATGCCTCAAATCAATTTCGTGTTAACAACTGCGTCAGTCTCCGAGGCCAAGTGAGCGAAGCCCATGTACATAAATCACAAAGCTGACTCGAGTAGTTTTAAGTAACAGTTTGAGATGAATCTTGGAGCATCGGCAGCCGACAGTCGTGGTCTTTTTAAACTTACAGGATGCTTCCGATTCCGTTGATTATAATGTTCTCTGGAACTGCCTTCTTCGTAAGAAAATGCCAGGGAACTACGTGAAGCTAATGAGAACACTTTAAGCTTACTGTGCAAGCAGGGTGAGGATTTGTGGACAATTGTGTCGGGCGTTCATCACTTCTAGTATGTTTATTGAGGGTATCCGACACCCTCATTTCTGTTCACTTTTGTCATGAACGACATTCTGGAAGGTGCACTTGAAAAATCCAGTGAGCCTGGTGTTGAGCTTCTTCATCGCGGATGAGGCTGACATTGCCCTACTTAGTCCATTTGTTGAAGATATGCAGACCGTGCCGAACGGATGTGCACTACACTTTGAAAGTGCTGCTGAAGTAGACTAGAGCATTGCCACTCCTACCCTCCTTAACGCAGGAAATCCGTTTGAAACTGTGGACAGCTTCACATACTTGGGTAGCACTATCTCGTCAACCTGTAATATTGCTGATGAGATATCAACGAGGACAGTAAAGGCACGGGTTGCCTTTGCCAGCCGGCGTCATCTGTGGCTTCGAAAAGACGTTCGGATGTCGCTGACAGGAACGTTATATAATATCTGTGTGCGTTCTATTTTGCTCTATGGTTCAGAAAAGTGGGATGTTCACAACCAAGATGTCAACAGACTCGCTGTGTTTGACCATCGTTGCCTCTGCCACTCAGTCCACATCAAGTGGACTGATCTCGTGGGCAATACAACCGTTCACTGGCTCATATTCAACAACGTTCGGGATACGCGACCAATTGGTCAACTAATTGCGTTGTACAGCTTGCGATGGTTGGGCCACGTACTCCGCATGCCAGTCGAACGTTTGCCGTACCGGGCATTATATACTGAGACCACCAACAGTTGGGTAGTACCGCGTGATAGTCAAGCAGTCAACAGTCACGAAATGTGGATACGCTGACTATTCCATTGAGCAAAGTGGGTAGGTGTCGCCTGCTTGGCCGGGATGCTCGTGATTACCTAAGTCGCTGGTTAGGGACACTATCCAAGATAGCAGTGTGCCGTAGTCAATGGCGTACCTGCATTGGTACCATTCATAGCTTTTCCGCTTAGTCTTCTGCCATTTCTACTCCTTTCTGTCCTAAGACATTCAACATCACCGTTGAGGTGGGCGGTGGCCCGTGCCACAGTAGCTGCTGTTGTGGTAATGATGAACAGAATGAAGGGGAATAGGACGATGATGTGGTATACGGCAATAGAGATGACTGCTGTTGGATTGTACTGATTGTTGTAATGGACTGGTCGGATGGTGTACTTAACGAGTGATATAAACATGAACCACCTGACAAGTAAAATTAGCCAGTGGAAACGGCTCAGAGTTAGAATAAAAGCTCAAACTTAAGAGGACGTTTCCAAAGTCATAACTGAGCTATATCAAGCTATTTCTGATCTACGGACCTATGGATTCAAGTAGGACTTCTCACACTTACGTCACTTTCACGGTCAGATTTTCCAATACATAGTTCTTTTTCATGTTTGTAGCACAACAAGCCGGGTAACAGAGAACCGAGCGACTGGGTAGGATTAAGCTGAGAGATACTGATGGTTAGCAATTTTCACCTAGTGCCTAGGGCAGGATGCACAGTAATAGTGTCGACGTTAACCAGTAACTACACACGGTTGTAGATCAAGAGACCGACCATTCCAGTCCTCTAGATACAGAAAGACTGACAGTATTAGGCAGCCATCATATCTGACCCAGTATATGGCGTGGCAGCAAACGATTAATGGGGCCAAAACTGTAAAGTTAATTTTAATATTCCACTGTGACTGGCATTCAGGTTTCAAGCTTGTCAACTAACTCTTCATTTGATGATATGAACTATCCTCGAACGCTCACCACGCAGCGTTTCATTCTACCTTGTGATGGACAATCTTGCATACTGTGGTAACCAGAAGACTCTACTCACCAGAATTTTGGTCATCTTTGTTAGACGGATCAACTGGAGGAATAAAACAAAGGCATTCATACCCATGGGGTTAGACATAACATCACTGTGCTTAGGTGGTGAGGCACAGTCTCATGAACGGCCAGTAGTATAGTTTTATGCCTGACCACTTCACTCATCTGGTTGACGTAATCTCATCAGCTGTGATGTTTGTTATTGGTTTTGGTTCGTACGCAAAGACAAACCGAAAAAGTAGCAGCAGTAAGTTAAAGTCTCAGTTATATCAATTGCACCTAATTAGGTCAAACGGGTCTAATGTAATTCAGTTTTTCATGCATGTGGATTGGAAGTTGATACCAATTTAGAGTTATTGAGTAATGTATGAACCGTATTACGCTACTTGAGTGCGTAGGGGTTGTTCAGAAACCCTACCAACCAGACGACCAGGTTATCTCGATTGCTTTAACTAAATTCG
This sequence comes from Paragonimus heterotremus, assembly GCA_013368495.1. Lineage (NCBI taxonomy): Eukaryota > Metazoa > Platyhelminthes > Trematoda > Plagiorchiida > Troglotrematidae > Paragonimus > Paragonimus heterotremus. Next base: position 51,602 of record LUCH01003280.1, on the reverse strand, counting down.
GACAGACTGATAATAACATGCGGACCCACTGATGATCCAATATTTCACATAGTAACAAATGATTTATGGGCTAAGAGCTAAAAATTGTGTGGGTATGGACTTCCACTTATGTTTAGGCGACAAGGAACGTAGACACCCGCAATGTTAACATTTAGAGGGATACATTATCAGTTCAGAGAAGAAGGCTGACGACTAGGCATCGAGAACCACATGCCCAAAAACCACATACTTACTGCTCGTGGTACAAACACTGGAAGACAATGCCGGACACAGACGCGAGCCACACGAAGGACAGAGTAAACCAGCCCCACAAAGCATGGAAGTTTCGTAGTACAAGCCTGTAGCGGGTAAATAACAAAGAGAAATTTGTTTTGAAATACGTTTGAGAAATATACAAGTATACCGTGTTTAAAGAAGCACGGCTGAAAAGCAAGTTAGGAAAATTGTGAAAGTGATCTGTGCGAACGAAATGCATCTTCTTCTACTTACAAGAAAGTCCACTGTTCAACTTAGACCAGACACAATGTTCCAGAATCCACAGCCCAGCCAGCTACACCTGACGAATTAGAATGTCTCCCGGCGAATTTCATTCAATCAGTTGCAAAGGTGCGCAACAAAATACCCAGTAGCAGCAGCATCTACACGAAAGGGAGTAGATGGTACTGATCGACGGGATTTAAATCCAAGTAAAGCTTACTCACGCTTTGAACTTGGTGATCTGTTCGAATATGGACGGCGTTCACAGTTTGCCAGTCTCTTCACATCTGGTACCGCCATCTAACATATATCACGCACATAAACCAGGCAGAAGTGCGCACGACGTGTGAGCGGAAACCGGGGCGTGTTGTGGACTGGAATTCTGACTCATAAACGCGAACGAGCACGTAGCAGGGTATCTAGGGCGTTGGACAACAAAGATTCTGTTTTATTGGACGTCTTTTCGCCACAACAGGTGTAAGAGGCAGACCAATATACAAACGCATGTTGTACGGACATGTTGGGTGATCATCATCATCATAGACAGCAATACATCAGTGGTTCACACTGATGCTTAACTGCCACACAACCATGAAGAAGAATAAAAAGCAAATCCTGTATAGGAAGAGAGAAGAAAAGAAGCGGAAAGGAGAAGGGACCTAGTCACTAGAAAAAGCTACGTCTACGTTCGAACATACAACATCAAGGCGCCTACACCTTACAAACAAACAACCGAGCTGTAAGTGAAAGTGAGGCGTCAGAAACAAGACAGCTTCCTTACGGCTTTCACTGCCCTGCGTCATTAAGTGCACTCACTTCAAAGACAACTCAGACAAACAACGACAACATTCACGCCACTGAGCTCGGTTAGCCGCCATCTCGCCCAGCATTTCGAGCCATCGATTCTGCAAGTCGCGAGGGCTCCAGCCCGGGAGACCAACCCGATCTACAGTGCCCAACCCCTTCGTGAACGATTTCATTTATACACGCCAGGTTATCATTTGTCCACTTC